>JAJOOF010008350.1:0-10280 GCA_029582545.1 Solanum lignicaule | reverse complement strand
AACTCATCCCATAAATAAAATCAAGAAACCTGAAAAAGAGGTCTACCAAAAGTGAAAAAAATGGATTCTTTACATATATATATATATATATATATATAAAATGAAACTAGATATAACAAAAGTTCAATCCAAAATCAAAAGGGTCACTCACTCACTAAAGGGTTTGAAAAGGCAAAATAAAAAAAAGGATAAACTCCATTGAGCAGAAGCTATGAGTAGTCTTTTGTTTGTGGTGCCAAACACTGAAATTTGGATTCCTTATATAGAGCCACTGACTTGATGGTAATTATGGTTAGTACATTGTATTTAATCTCTAACTCATCTATACATTAAATGAAATTTAAAACTCTTTTCCATTTTAAAGGGGTTAGTTAAAGTATTTATTGTATAATATATAATAATCTTTTAAAGAAAAATAATAACACAAAGGATTCATGTAGTCAATGTGAAAATCCTCAAATATTTGGCATGTAAGTCAAAGAAGTCAAATATATATCCAATTCATAGAATCTAATGAGTCTTTCTTGGATATTTCAAATCAAAGTAATTATAGTAAGATGCCTCTGACAAAATAAACATAATTTTTTTTCAATGTTGTTGTAGCACATTAGTTTTTTAAATTGATGGTACAAATATCTCATATTGATTTATTTCGATTTTCACATAATTTTACGGAAAATATATTAAATAATTAAACTAAATGATATGATTAGTATTACCTCTATTTCAGAATAAGCAAAGGTTGTCATTAGAACGGGTGAACGGGATTGATATTTATAAGCAAAGGTCATCATTACCTTGATAACCGATGATGAGATCATTCTTAACACGATCTCGTCATGTGTCCCAAACATGAAATTGAAAAGACATTCCTTATTTTAGAGTAACTTTTGAAAACTGTACGGAAAATTTTCCTGCCTAAAAATTTCCACTTTCGAACAACTTTTGAAAATTGTAATGAAAATGAGAAAACTATTTGTGTCGGTAATAAATGTATCAAAAAGAAAAGCGACTGAAGGTAGTTAGTATTTATAAATAAAGGGTTGTCGTTACCTCAGGAAACAATCATGACATCAACCTCAACACTAGACATGATTTGTCGTTTTAGATTACTCTGAACACGAACTCCACATGCCCTAGACATAAGTTGAAAAGCAATTGTCGTTTTTGATTTAGCCAAGACTCTATGTCCTTAAGAGTAATGGTAAGTTTACCACCAAGAATGCCTATAAGCTTATCCACTCAAAAACCACCCACTCCACACCACTTAATATGTAGGTTCAAAGTTCAAACTCAACACTGATGGAGCTGTAAAAACTAATCCTCGACAAGGAGGCTTAGGAGGGGTTATCAGAAACCACAAAGGTGACTGGACAATTGGATTCCTCAGTAAAGAAGCACATGTCAGTCCTATATAGGTCGAGTTAAGAGCTCTAAGATGAGGTCTTCTTATTGCGGTTGAATATAAACTTCATCCCTTGGATATCAACACTGACTCCTCGAAAATGATCAATTTACTGGAACATGATAATCACTTTTACATTAATTTAATCTTTGAATGCAGGTCATTGATTGAGAAGCTGGAAGTAGCGATGCCAACACACATCTTCATGGAGCAGAACAAGGTGGCGGACATGCTTAGCAAAGAAGGCCTCAAATGCAAAACTTTTGAAAAACCAACCTTTTTGATAGCTCCTCCATTGTCTATAAATGGAGTGGTATGGGCAGGCATTTCGGGAACTATGTACTCAAGGAAACGTAATCTTTGTGTCACGCCCCGAGCCTACATCTTGGGGGGGACTGGCACTCGAAAACCATTGCTGGTCTCAAGCGAACCCTTGGCACTGACTCAGCGGAAGACTCTAAACATGCTTACTATGATCAAAGTGAACTTACTCAAATAAGTTTAGTGAAATAACTCAGAATGTTTAATAGTCCACATTCAACTTGGCCAAAATGGCAACTCAAGTCTCAACATATGAAATAATAATGTAAATACATCTGACTACTAATTTTCTATGAAGCCTCTAAAACAAAGAAGGATGTCGGGACAGGACCCCCGATCATCCTAACATCTGAAAGACTAGAAAGCAAATAAAAGAGTCCTCCGAAATGCAAGAAGGCTAACCAACAGACTCTGAGTGCTTAAGATGGATCAACGAGGCGCTGGATGCTGATCCGAGTTACCTGCGTCTGCATCATCATAGGATGCAGGCCAACTGGCATCAGTATATTGAATGTACGAGTATGCGAGTTGGAATGCTAACAAATATATGCTTCAAAGGGAATCTGAAGGAAACACTTACCTTGGCTCTTCTCAACTCATAAATACTTAACTGAACTCAATTCAATATAAAGTAGTTTAAAACAAGTGCAATATAGAGAAAAGTTGTTTAAAAACATGATGTCAACTCTGTGTATATACAAGGATACAACATCACTCTGAAATTTATGTGAAAATACAATAAACTAATGTATATAAAAATACAATAACTTTTGTGGGAGTTTCTCTAATCGACAACTATCACTGTGAGCCTAAGTGATGGTACAACGTTTTACCTCATGTTGCCAAGGACCGTCATATACCTTGCCATCGGTATAGAACCTGAACTACTAAGTGGATCCACTAGTCTATGCTAAAAAGCACTAAGGAATCATCTAAAAAGTATGATCCTTTTTCTGCCCATGATGGCTACATGGTTTATGGGGGCTTGAGTTAATATGAACTCACGTCCCAATATCGGTGCTCAATACTACTCCCAAAATATACTTAGCTCATATGTCTTTAAAACAACTTCTTCTCTGGTTTGAGATAATTGCTCAAACTTAACTTAAAAAGCTCTCTTGGAATCAATGTTCCCTTTTTATGTTCAAAACTCTTTTGGAAATCTCAGTTTCCTCTAATCTTTAAATGTGAAAATATTTACTCTTGGGAATACATAGTCCCCATATATCTTTTTTAGGAAAAAGAACTGCTGCTCTTACTCTTTACTCAACTTCAAAACTTAAGTCTTAAAATAAAGTGAAAAACATTTGTAAAAGACTTCTTGAAAAGACTCTGAGAACTTCCTAGACTTGGCCCTTGACTTTCCTTGAATTTGAATTTATGGATTCAAGGTTATGATTTATGTTTATGGATGATTTCTAGTTGTTTAGAAGTCATTTAGAGTAGTTAGGATAAATGGAAAACGTTAATACATTTTAAAAGGACTTAAATGGACTGAATGACGAAAACTGGGTGAAAAACGCCGATCCAAGCGCGTCTCTGGCGCGCCGCGCCAAGCCCTATTTTAGTGGGGCTCACTTTGGGCGCACTGCAGGCGCGCCGCCCCATCCTCCTGGCGCTATGGGGGCCCAACGCGACTGGCCCTCCCCAGGTGCGTCAGACGAGTTTTTCAACTCGTTTTCTGATCCTAAATCGTTTTAAATCAATTTATTTTCTCAATACTTTCTTAGATTCAGATACCCAATGCATGAACACTAGAATCCAACTCGAAACAACTCTTAACAATTACTAAAACGTCTTAAGAAAACCCATCAATCACATGGAAGTTCAAGAATGAAAACAATTCAAGAACACAACTCAAGAACATCAAATTCTAACTCTTTTAGAACGAAAATCGCTGAATTAAATATGCTTGGCGCGTGGGTGAACTAACCCAATGCTATGTGGTCTCGCATACCGTGTAGGGATCACCCCTGATGAATTCCACAAGCCAAACTTCGACGATCTTGAACGTTCTAGTTTCTTCTTCTCCTTTCTCCTTAGCCCTAGCGTGAAATCCCAAATTCTATCATCTTATTTGACCCATATTAAACTCCTAAAAATAGATTAAAATAATAGGGCAATGAAAAGACTAAAATACCCCTTAAAATTCCGGATTGGACATTTCCTTAATCCAACAGCCCATCTTCCAAAGGGCATAACTCACTCATCCAAACTCGGAATCGCGCAAACTTGACAGCGTTGGAAAGATCATTCCTAGAGATTTTTAACCATATCTGTAACTACACCTAACTCATTTTGAGATAGGAGTTATTGACGTTTGAATTTGACCAAAAACTCATTTTAACTTACTTAAAATTTTCCAAATTTCCTTATACTTTCCAAAAATGACTATTTCCAGATTTTAAACTTCTTTCTAGTTCTTTCTAGTTGCGAGATGTTATAATATCTCCCCCTTTGGAATATTCGTCCTCGAATGAGATTACTCTTACTAGGCTTAGTGTGTAACATCAAATTCAAACACCCAACAAGTAAATGCAATCAGACAACATGCTCACTCATCATTTAAAGAGCACTAAGAAGAAAATTAGTACCTTGATCTGCACTTTCTTCGAATTCAAAGAGATGTGGATATCTCTTCTTCATGTCCTCTTCAGCTTCCAAGTAGCTTCTTCAACAAATTGGTTCCTCCAAAGGACTTTAACTGATGCTACCTCCTTTGTTCTCAACTTGCGAACTTGGCGATCTAGAATCTGAACCGAAATCTCCTCATAAGGTAAGCTATCCTTGATCTCAATATTTTCAGTTGATATGATCAATAAAGGATCACCCATGCACTTCTTCAACATGGAGATGTGAAACACCGGATGAACTGCTGCAAATTCCTGTGGTAGCTCCAACTCATACGCTACATTGCCAATCCTCTTTGCTATGCGATAAGGTCCAATATACCGGGGACTAATCTTTCCCTTCTTACCAAACCTCATAATACCCTTCATGGGTGAAACCTTCAAATAAACCCAATCATCTACTTCGAACTCTAACGCTCTTCTCATAACATCAGTGTAGAATTTTTTACGACTCTGTGCCGTTTTTAATTTTTCTTGAATCACTTTCACCTTCTCCATATCTTGGTGAACTAAATCTAGTCCTATCAACCGTGCTTCACTAACTTCAAACCATCCAATAGGAGATCTGCACGTTCTCCCATAAAGAGTTTCATAAGAAGCCATTTGGATGCTAGAGTGATAATTGTTGTTGTAAGCAAACTCAATGAGAGGTAGGTGATCACCCCAATTCCCTTTGAAATCAATCACAAAAGCCCTCAACATATCTGAATAGTGCACTCTGCTTGCCCATCAGTCTGAGGATGAAAGACAGTACTTAAGTTCACCTTTGAACCCAAGCCTTTCTGAAATGATTTCTAGAACTGTGTAGTAAATTGTGCACCTCTATCTGAAATAATGGAGACTGGGACTCCATGAAGTCTTACCACCTCCTGAATATATATCCTGACATAATCTTCTGTTGAATGGGTAGTCTTTACCGGTAAAAAGTGGATTGATTTTGTTATTCTGTCGACAATCACCCAAATAGAATCATGTTGTCTGCGAGACCTTGGAAAACCTGTGATGAAATCCATATTAATTATCTATCACTTCCATTCTGGAAGTTCTATATTCTGCGCCAGACCACCAGGCATTTGGTGCTCAACTTTCACTTGTTGGCAATTTGGACACTTGGCGACAAATTCAGCAATGCCCTTCTTCATGCCATTCCACTAATAAACCTCTCTCAAGTCACGATACATCTTTGTGGAACCCAGATGAATGGAATATCTGGAGCTATGAGCTTCCTCTATGATCCTCTCTTAGAGTCCATCCACCATAGGTACACACAGCCTACCTTGATACCTCAATACACCATCTCCCCCTTGTTCAAAAGCTAATAATTTTTGCTTAAGAACATTTGCCTTCAATTCAAGCTAAATGGGATCTTGGTCTTGCTTTTCTTTAACTTTTGCCACTAGTGATGATTCAGCCCCATTCCTCACCACTATTCCTCTTTTTGTGGAATCCATAACTCGGACTCCTAGGCGTGCAAGGTTATGCACATCTTTTGCTAACTCTCTCTTTTCTTCATCAACATGGGCGGTACTACCCATAGACAACCTGTTCAAGGCATCAACAACAACATTAGCCTTACCTGGGTGATAAAGAATACTCATGTCATAATCCTTGAGTAACTCTAACCACCTCCTTTGTCTGAGATTAAGCTCTTTCTGAGTGAACACATATTGAAGGCTCTTCTGATCAGTGAATATATCAACATGAACACCATACAAATAATGACGTCATATCTTCAAAGCAAATACTACAGTAGCCAACTCTAAGTCATGGGTTGGGTATATCTTCTCATGAACTTTCAACTGTCTGGAGGCATAAGCTATAACTTTGCCATTCTGCATTAATACACAACCCAAACCAACTCTAGATGCATCACAATACACCACAAAACCTTGAGTACCTTCCTGTAAAGTTAAAACTGGGGCAGTAGTCAACCTCTTCTTCAATTCCTGAAAACTTTTCTCACAAGCTTCAGACCATTGAAATTTAACCCTCTTCTGAGTCAACTTGGTCAAAGGGGATGAGATAGACGAGAACCCCTCTACAAACCTTCTATAATAGCCAACCTAACCCAAGAAACTCCTAATATCAGTTGGAGATGTGGGTCTAGGCCAATTCTGCACTGCCTCAATTTTCTGAGTATCAACTTTAATTCCTTCTCTAGACACAATATGGCCTAAGAATGCCACAGACTCAAGCCAAAATTCACATTTAGAGAATTTAGCATATAACTCATTATCTTTCAAAGTTTGAAGAACTATTCTGAGATGACTAGCATGATCTTCTTCATTCCTTGAATAGATTAGTATGCCATCAATGAAGACAATAACAAACATATCTAAATAAGGTTTGAAGACTCCATTCATAAGATCCATGAACGCTGCTGGTGCATTATTCAAACCAAAGGAAATGACCAAAAATTCATAATGACCATATCGGGTTCTGAAAGCTGTCTTTGGAATATCACATTCCCTTACTCTTAACTGATGATAGCCTGATCTGAGGTCAATTTTCGAGAAGTAAGAAGCACCCTGAAGCTGATCGAAAAGATCATCAATTCTCGAAAGAGGGTACTTATTCTTGATGGTAACCTTGTTCAACTGACGGCAATTTATACACATCCTAAGGGAACCATCATTATTTCTCACAAATAAGACCGGAGCGCCCCAAGGTGAGACACTTGGTCGAATGAAACCCTTATCTAGGAGATCTTTCAACTGCTCTTTCAACTCTGTTGGTGCCATTATGTATGGAGGAATAGAGATAGGACGAGTATCTGGAATGATGTATATACCGAAGTCTATTTCTCTCTTGGGAGGGACTCCGGGTAGGTCATCAGGAAAGACTTCTGGAAAATCTATTACTATAGGAACTGACTAAATGGGAGGTACCTCAACACTTGAGTCATTAACTCGGACTAAGTGATAGATACACCCCTTAGAAACTAACTTCCTTGCCTTAAGGTACGAAATGAAACGACCCTTAGGCACTGCTGAACTGCTTTTCCACTCTAAGACTGAATTATTTGGAAACTGAAACTTGACTACTCGAGTTCTACAATCAACTGAGGCATAACAGGCATGAAGCCAATTCATACCAAGAATGACATCAAAATCTACCATGTCTAACTCAATTAAATCAGTCATGGTACTCTTGTGATTGACGAAAATGGGATAATCACAATAGACACTCTCTGCTAGAATAAACTCACCAACAGGCGTACAGACACTGAATGGTTCACTGAGTTGCTCAGGAAGAACAATAAACTTTTTTGCAACATAAGGGGTTACAAAAGATAAACTCGTTCCTGGATCTATCAAGGCATATAGACGGTTTGCTCCTCCGCCAGTACCGGAAGTAGCTCCTTTAGGTGCAGCCCTGTCTGGTGGAGCAACTGATGAAGACTGGGTCTCTATTGCCCAAATTTCCACTACCTTGCTTATTCTTAGGACACTCTTTCATGAAGTGTCCCTCTTCCCCACACTTGAAAGAACCTGTCTGGCCATCACGACACTTACCTAAGTGGTTTCTACCACAGCTACCACAAACAGGAGTTCAATTACCTCCTTGTGCCACACTACCTTGAGATTGTGCTGGTTTAGCTCTAAAGTTCTACGAATTCTGGCCATTATATTCACCTTTGTTTCTGGGTGCAGGTGCACTAGCAGATGATGGTGCATGTCCCTTTTGCTTCTGAAAGGACGGACGATGCACACTACTCTTCTGCTGCCCAGACTCATTCCCCGTCTTCACTTTCTTATTTCTAAACTCTTCTCTGTCTCTCAGCTTCTCTTCCTCAACCTGCTGCACATAAACCATCAACCTTGAAATGTCCATGTCCCCAATAAGCATTGCTGCCCGGTCCTCTTTGCTTGATAGACGGCCCAACCCAGCAACGAACAAGCTCATTCTACTTCTCATGTCCTTCACCATCTCCGGAGCATAACGGGATAGTTGGGTGAACTTCAACCCATATTCATGAACACTTAGAGAATCCTGCTTAAGTGTGAGGAACTCACGTACCTTGGCCTCTTTCAGTTCCTGGGGAAAGAAATACCCCAAGAAAGCTTCCTCAAAACAGGCCCAACTCGCAAGTGGTGTATCCTCAACTCTACCCCCTTTCCAATGATCAAACCAGGTCCTAGCAACATTTTTCATCTGATATGCAGCTAGCTCAACTCTCACAGTATCAGTAACATGCATCACATCGAACACCTTTTTCAGTTCCTCAATGAAGTTCTCTCGATCCTATGTACTGCTCGTACCAGTGAAACTTGGGGGGTTCATCCTCAAGAACTCACGAATCCTTGAAGTGTCAGTCTTTTCTTGCCGAGCTCCTCTCTGCTGCCCAGCTTGGTTAGTCACAACTTGACTGAGAATCCTTATAGCCTCTCTGAACTCAGCATTAGTAATTTCTCCTTGCGGTTGCACTTCAGGTGCATTTGGTAACTCTTGCTCCTCAACATTGTGTCTAGCAAGACGACCTCTGACAGCTCTTCATGGAGGCATGATTATCTGAAAACACGCGCAAGCACGAATTAGAAGAAAATTTTTAGAGATAAACTCAAATGCACAAAAAAAGTGTGAAGAAGTGAGATAGTTCCTAAATGTTGCTGCCTCCTAATTATAGATATGGCGCGCTTCACACCGATAAATAGGACTCTCAGACATAGCTTCATAGACTCCCTAGGACTCTTGAACTCTAGGCTCTGATACCAAGTTTGTCATGCCCCGAGCCTACACCCTAGGAGGGACTGGCACTCGAAGACCATTGCTGGTCTCAAGCGAACCCTTGGCCTGGCTTACTGACTCAACGGAATACTTTAAACATGCTTACTGTGATCAAAGTGAACTTACTCAAATAAGTTTAGTGAAATAACTCAGAATGTTTAATAGTCCACATTCAACTTGGACAAAATGGCAACTCAAGTCTCAACATATGAAATAATAATGTAAAAACATCTGACTACTAACTGTTTATGAAGCCTCTAAAACAAAGAGGGATGTCGGGACAAGACCCCCGATCATCCTAACATCTGAAAGACTAGAAAGCAAATAAAAGAGTCCTTCGGAATGCAAGAAGGCTCACCAACAGACTCTGAGAGCTCAAGATGAATCAACGAGGCGTTGGATGATGATCCTGGTTACCTGCGTCTGCATCATCATAAGATGCAGGCCAACTGGCATCAGTACATTGAATGTACGAGTATGCGAGTTGGAATGCTAACAAACATATGTTTCAAAGGGAATCTGAAGGAAACACTTACCTTGACTCTTCTCAACTCATGAATACTTAACTGAACTCAATTCAATATAAAGCAGTTTAAAACAAGTGCAATATAAAGAAAAGTTGTTTAAAAACATGATGTCAACTCTGTGTATATACAAGGATACAATATAACTCTGAAATGTATGTGAAAATACAATAAACTGATGTATATAAAAATACAATAACTTCTGTGAGAGTCTCTAACCGACAACCATCACTGTGAGACTAGGTGATGGTACAACGTTTTACCTCACGTTGCCAAGGACTCCTATACCTTGTCATCGGTATAGAACCTGAACTACTAAGTGGATCCACTAGTCTATGCTAAAAAGCACTAAGGAATCATCTAAAAAGTATGATCATTTTTCTGCCCATGATGGCTACATAGTTTATGGGGGCTTGAGTTAATATGAACTCGCATCCCAATATCGGTGCTCAATACTACTCCCAAAATACACTTAGCTCAAATGTCTTTAAAACAACTTTTTCTCTGGTTTGAAATAATTGCTCAAACTTAGCTTAAAAAGCTCTCTTGGAATCAATGTTCCCTTTTTATGTTCAAAACTCTTTTGGAAATCTCAGTTTCCTCTCATCTTAAATGTGAAAATATTTACTCTTGGGAATACTTAGTCCCATTTTAGGTGTTATGTTAGTTTCT
>JAJOOF010008349.1:0-16443 GCA_029582545.1 Solanum lignicaule | reverse complement strand
AGCATTTTAACAAAAACAAAATAATACTAACTACTATCCAAGAAAACAACACAAATGTAAAGTGTTACTTACAAGTCCATCCTTGAATCCTGGCAAAATAGGTTTGAAAAAATGAGGTTTCTTTGGAGGAATTTTCATGGAACCCAAAAAATTGTTGTAATTTTAGAATAGACAAAAGATGGGGTTTTTTTTTGGTTTCCCATTATATATAAACTGAAAAAGATACAATGAAACATTGTAGGAAATTGTGAAAGTTTTAACAAAATGGAACGAAAAACTTCGGCTTTTTCATGTCAGAGCTGATTCTGTAAGCAAATACTGCTGGGACGAAGAAAAGGGAATTGTAATTAGTAGAGATTATTCAATTTTGATGATTACAAAAAAGCAAGAAAGAGATGAGCTTTGTATGTTAGCTGAATATGGAAACATAATTTTTTCATAAAGCTTCTACTCATTTATAAAAATATCGTCCCGGTTTTCAAAAATGCTTCACTATAGCTGTAACTTGTACAACATTCATAGTGAATATTTTATCTACATACATTACGATGAAAGGTTTTCCTTTCGCTGGAAAGCGACATGATTAATTCAGGTTAGCTGGTCAATTTAGTTAATCAAAATAAATTAATTATATTTATTTATTGAAAATTTGACTTCAAGAAAACAATAAATAAGAATACAATAATGCACTTACCTAATTTCTTAAGAGAGATGAAATCTAAAGTAATGACATATAAACAAAAACAGATGGAGTAATTATCATTCGCTCCGTTGTAATTTATATTCCCTAAGTTGATGTAATTCGTTCAGTTGTAATTTATATTCCCTAAGTTGATGTAATTTTAGAGTAGACAAAAGATGTTTTTTTTTGTTTACCATTATATATAAACTGAAAAAGAAAATACAATGAAAAACTGTAGGAAGTTTCGGAAGTTTAACAAATGTAATGAAAAACAGAAGGAAAAAGGTCTGAAATATATCTGAATTTTGACCGAAATTGTTGTAACGATATCGAACTTTGGAAAGGACCTTTTACCCCTGCACTATTTAATAGTGTATTTTAAAGGTATATATGTGCCCACGTGGACATCATAAATATTGCATCATTATAAATAGTAAAGTGTTCACGTGGACACATATATACCTTAAAATACATTATTAAATAGTCTAGGGGGTAAAAGGTCATTTCCAAAATTCGATATCGTTACAATAATTTCGATCAAAGTTCAAATATATTTCGAATCCTTTTCCCAAAAACAGAGTGTTTTTCATGTCTGAGCTGACTCCGTAAACAAATACTACTAGGACGAAGGAAAGGGAATAGTAATTACTAAAGAAAGTAAGAAAGAGATGAGTTTTGTATGTTAGCTGAATAAGGAAACATAATTTTTTCAAACGTTGTTTATGTTAGGTTCAAAAGTGATTAGGGCTTCATGCGGAAGTTTACGATTATAAATCAAGACGGTAATAAATTAGATGATAAATAAATTTATACTAAAAGACATAATATTATAAAATGATAGGATCAACTGACCTCCATAATTAAAAATTAATAAAAATCATAAAAAGTGTAGAGAGAAAAACTCTCCATAAACAAAAATTTTAAATGTCTACATTGTCAATGCTATTGTGTTCGAAATCTGATCGTATTAGTGTTGTATGTGATGGTGTGGTGGATATATTTTAGATATTTAGCTTCTCTATTTTTTGGTAGATGTGTTAATGTATTTGATATATTTAAGATAATTTCTATACAACAAATTTTTTGGGTGTATGTGTTTGTGGTATACGTCGTCGTTGTTAAATAACTTGATAGTTGTAGTGTATGCGATTTTTGGTTTGGATTAAGGTATATATATATTGAAAGTTTAAAATAATTATGTTGTTTAAATTACTGATTAGTTTATGTTGGTGTATTTCATACCAAAATAACAATCAAATTGTTATACTATCTTAATAGTTAAAGCCATTTTGTATAGCAACATGATTACATCTGAATATAAATGCGTCATAATATATATCTAAAAAAAAAATCAATCTTTTGTGCTGAATTAAATTGAAAACACCATTCTCTCTCTCTATATATATATATACACGCGCGATCATAAAATGTTATATCAAAAGTATAAATTAAATTTTTTCGTATTATTTGAATATAAAAGAGTTTTTAGTTCAAATTCAATTAAATAGACTAAAATTTAAATTTGAATTCATCTTATTTTTCTTTAAACATAAATTGATTAATGTCATATAACCCGCCTAAAGATAAACAAAGCTCACTAAAAAGATTATATGAGAAAAAGAGAAGAAAATAATTTATCCATAACAAAGTGAAAATAAATGTATTTATATGCCAGAAATTATACGTATACAGATTTAAAAAGTAAAGTTTAGAAAATAAAATAAAAAATAAAACTGATCATTTTATATAATTTACACACAATACATATGTATTAATTAGCTTACTTGTACATATAATATGTAACTTTGTGAAACATTGTCGATTGAAGATAGAGAATTGATTTTTAAATTATAGACTTTTTAATTGTTTTCTTCACTTATTCTTTAAAAAAAATACTTAGTAACATAAATTTTATAATGTGAAAATAATAATAATGAAAAGATTAAATTAACCGGTAATTATATGATAATTGAAATAGATTGTAAGATGTATAAAAATAATTTGATAAAATATAGAAATTGTGATGTCTAAAATCTAAAAATGAGCATACGTAAATTGTATTAAATTTAAATTGCTAAGTATAGTTGGATTGTCTAGGTAATTATATCTTTATAGACATGAGGTGACATTTGGATAATCAAAATGTTATAGTAATTTTGATCACTTCACAGATAATAAAGAACATGTTTGAACTTTTTTTTATACTTTTTACACTTTTTTACATTACATACTCCCTTCATTTCAAAATAAATATTTGTTTTAATTTTTTATTTTGCTTCGGATCGTGTTTTACATAATCATGAAGACTTTAGTGATTTTTTTTTTTTCAATCTTACCCTTATTTAATCAAAAAAAAAAATCATATAACCAAAAAATTGGGTGAAAGAACTATATTTTTTTTCAAGATATATATTAAAATTAATTTAGTAAAAATATCTTACTTTATAGTCCCGCCCCAAACTAAAAAAGAAAGTTGACATACTACAAAAAGGTGAATATCATGGAACTGAAGAGTACAAAACAAAATGAAATTGAATTACACTTTCTATGTTTAAAAAATAAAAACTTTTCATGAAATGAAAATCCAACAAATTGAAGTAAAAATACAGTGTCGTGTAGTTTTAGTAGTAGTTGGTACTCTTCTTCAATGTCCGTTTGTTTAACTTGAAATAAGAAATGCATAGATGCCTCTTTGACTCTTTAACTTAAGTCTTAGTAGTTATGTGAGAAAGACTTTAAGAAAATTTAAGGAAAGCACTATTTCAAATTATGAATAAAAAAGATAATCTCAAGTAGGGGTTTCATGAAATAAATAAGGAAAAAGGGTCAAAAATACCTCTCAACTTCATTTTATTAATTGATTATACCTTGCCGTTAAGAAGAAGTTATTTTTACCCTTGTCGTTACTAATCTCATCATTTATACATACCCTTCAATAGGATGGAAAACCCTAATCAGCTAAAAATACACAACTTCCATTGAATGATCCAATTTTCTCTTTTAACCCGAACCCGACCCACTAAAACCAAATTAAGCCCCAAACCCATCTTCTAATGTTCTTCCTCCATTGAAACATCATCGAAGATAACTTGACCCCATGGTGTTTCTTCGCAACCGTTGCTCAAACCCATAATAATTACTGCATCATCAAACACCCTTCAGCTCATCTTACTCAACCCATGTCGGCAAAAACTTCAGCTTTTAGGCGTTTCCTTGATGCTCATTGTTGCGCAAGTATTATAGCCTGAAATTGAATTGAATTCCCCCATGGGAAATTCGGTTATGTATTTGATTTTGCTAATGAGAGTATTTTGATCTGGTGATTTACAGGAAGTATGAGGAATTAGTCCATCACATGTTGAAGATATTTGTTACATTACGGGCCATACATATACGAAGGAAGAGGTGGTGAAGATGGAAGCAGATGTGCTAAAATCGCTCCAATTTGAGATGGGGAATCCCACTGTGAAAATATTTCTCAGAAGATTGCTCAAGAAGAATATAAAAGCCCCAATTTGCAGTTGGAGTCCTTGGGCTATTACCTATCAGAGTTAAGCATACTAGATTACAACTGTGTGAAATTCTTACATTCTTTGGTGGCTGCTTCTGTTCTATTCCTTTCAAGGTTTACACTACAACCAAATGCACATTCATGGAGTGCAACTCTTCAACGATATTCGGGATATAAAGCATCAGACTTGAAGGAATGTATTCTTATCCTACATGACTTGCAATTGTGGCTCCTCTAAGTTTTTTATCCGAGGTGAGGGAGAAAGAGGAGATGGGTTTGTTGTTATTTGTTGGAGTATTTAGTATTGTGGGTCGGGTTTGGGTTTGGGTTTGGGTTTGGGTTTGGGTTTGCGTTTGGGTTAAAATATAAAATTGGGTACCTTCAATTGAAATTGGGTTGCATTAAGTCAATTTGGGGTTTTCCATCCAATTGAGGGTATAAATGATGAGATTAGTAACGGTAGGGATAAAAATAGCTTCTTTTTAACGGCAAGGGTATAGTCAACCAATAAAATAAAGTTGAGGGGTATTTTTGACCCTTTTCCCAATAAATAATTATAAATTTATATAAACAAAATTGAGAAAACTTTATAGAAAAAATATAAATAGTTCTATGTGCAATAGTATTTTTAAATCTTTGTTAGTAGTTAGTATTATTACACTTAAAGTTACAATAACTAATTTGCATCAAAACAAAAAACATACTTGCAATAATAAATAATTATAAAAATTCAAACTAAAAAAGTTACATGGAGAAAATAGAAACACACACATCTTCCTTAAAACCTTATCATAAAAAAATAGATAAAAATAAGAATACAAAATTAATGCCCACTTTTTTGAGCTCTTGTCCAACACCCTTTT
This sequence comes from Solanum lignicaule, assembly GCA_029582545.1. Taxonomy (NCBI): domain Eukaryota; kingdom Viridiplantae; phylum Streptophyta; class Magnoliopsida; order Solanales; family Solanaceae; genus Solanum; species Solanum lignicaule. The sequence goes on along the minus strand of JAJOOF010008349.1, from coordinate 11,387 downwards.
TGACAAACTAATCAACATTCAAGAGTCTTCTTCATCGTGTCAAGTTAAAGCATGAATTTGATAATATAATAATACTACAAAGAACAACGAATATAAAGAATAATCTTGAGTTGGAATTTCATGAAACAAAAAAAACTTGTGAATTTATATTGATAAAAAAATAGAGAGATATCATTAAGTATCTTAAATTTTATAATTTAATAGTTGGAGGCTATGAATATGAATATGAAAACTTAAAAATCGTGGAATTAATGATATTATTAAAAATTGAAGTTTAATAGATTTATATTATGGGGGTAAAACTTAAATATTAAATAAAAAAGAAAAAACACAAATAAAGTATATAAAAGAAATACATTTATATTATATAAAAATATTTTTTTTTAATTGAATAAATAAAAAGAAAAGTAAAAAAAGAGCAATGAAAGGAAAAACTATAAGATAAATAAAAATCATAAAATTTAACTATCGTGAATAGTTTGTTGGAATTCTTTTTAAATCAAATGAAAAAGTTGTAATAATTGATGAGAATTTGAGAAATATTATAGGAATAGAGAATAATAACTTTAATGACAAAATCATTTAAATATGGCTATTGATGAAAATATAATTAAATATGATTTGTTGTAATGGTCTTTTATGTTTTAGGTGAATTTTTTGGTATTTTAAAATTAGAAAAATGGTCAAAAAAGATAAATTTGATTGAAATCCTTAGAGAGGGTTGCATCACCATTTTTATATTCAGCTTTACTATTATATATAAATTTGTAATAAATTAAATATTCACTTTTACAGTAAAATATTAGTTTAAATATAAGAAAAAGATAAATACAAATAAAGGTCTTAGAGAAATGTCACATATTATATAAGAAAGACAAAAAAATCATACCTTTTACAATGAATTTTGGATACATATCATGAAAAATATATAGGATACATATTTAGAAAATATATTTTCATGTAATTAAATACACATATTTATGCAATTTATATATATGGAACATCTTCATCTTACCTTTTTCTATAGTATCATCTGCTTTTTTTGGAACGTCCAAATTTATTCAAAATCTGGAAAAGAACAAAATTTACGTTAGCATATTTTTATAAAATCTTTACAAATAAAAATGTAAACAAATGGAGGATGAAGAATAATTATTTAAAAAATCATGTGAAAGTAGTTATAGAAGATAAAATATATGTTTAAATGAGTAAGGAAAATGACTAAAAGAAGGGCGAGGATGAAAGTAAAACAAAAATAAAGTAAAATGAAGATTTCAGTGGTAGTAGTTTTTATCGACTTGAAATAACAATAAAGGGTCTCAACAATAAATGTGTAATTAAAAGGTAAGAAATTAATTAGAATTTGACTTTTAATATGACCACGTTTTAGGAGACGTTTTAAAACGATTGTACCATTTATCTTGTGTATTTAATAGATTTTTTTGACAATTTTTTAATTAAAATGAAGAAAAAAATGCTAAGAAAATAAAAAATATGAAAAAATAGATGAATTCATTTCCTGATCAATGAGACATGCCACATCAACGAGTTTATATTCCTGCTTTATATATATATTGATGATTGGTGAATGTGGTTGTGTAGTAAATACATTTTAGATATTTAGCTTCTTTTTTTTTTTGTAGATGAGTTCAGGGTACACTATAGTTAATGTGTAAATTTCTAAAACTTGTTTAATTAAATTTATTATAACAAATTACTTGGTAATTCTTAGTTAGTTTGTGGTGTAAATGGCGGTGTATGTCATCCATTATATATCAGATTGAAAATGTATACCAAATTGTCACCACAATGTACACTTTAATTAAATTACAATTTTAGATTATTTTCTTTGTAAATAATTGATTATATTATGATTTTACATATTGATATATGTTTTAATGTTTCTAACTATATATGAACTGTGCCGCAAGAATGTATATGAATTTTAAGATTGACGGAGTGATATATGACACAACGATCAAATATAATCTATTGCTTCCCAATTAAGAGTTGAAACAACAATATTTGAGTTGATAATCAAATGTATTGTGCTAAGAAAAAATTGATACATAATTGATTTAATTATAGTGTAAATCATTCTAATGATGGGACATGTACAAAATATCAATTCTACAACGTATTCTAAATCATTTTAGATATATAATTGATCATTATAATGATATAATATATAGTGAACGTCAACGTTATACCATAATCTACACCATTATGGAGAATCAAATTATATACTAATGAAATAGTCTTTACAAATAAAAAATATATATATTGAAATAAGATTTTATATCAATTAATACTATAATATAATTTATTTATTTATTTACAATATTAACTAAAAAAACTATATCATCTCTATACGAATTAGTCTGCAGAAATAATTATTAGGGTATGCAAACATTTTCTTTAAATGATTTTACGTACATTGGCATTTCATATAATGAAACATATATTGGTACTTCTTTCTCAAAAGAATTGAAATCGAATTGGAGAGAGAAAAAAGATTGCAAAAGTAATTGCATCAAATAAGAAATGTGTTTAAGAGTATGATTCCTATTAATAAGACAAAAAATTCTCTCCCAAAAATTAAATACTAAAATTCAAAAATCAACCAAAAAAGAGAGAAAGAAACACATCCTCAAAAAATGATCTTTTAAGTAAAAGCATCATATCCAATTATAATTGTTGTTAAGAATCTCAAAAGTAAATACGATAAATTATGAATCCCGCAATATAAGCACACTAATTCAAAAAAAAATAGCAACTAAAAAATGTGTATTATTGTCAATTTGGTTCCTTATAGTGTTGAAACTAAAAAAATATTATAGTCAAACGTTAGTTTGATTATGATGTAAAATTAACTTTTGGATATAAAAAAATTTGTAAAAATTTCAATAGATTTGGTATAAAATGGTATATATTAAGGTATTTTATTGGATTAAAATATGGTGTAATACTCTTACTAAATTGATAGATTGAACACCAACTTTAAACCATAATTTATATTATATAATATACCTTATGTTAATTATTTTATAAATATATCTTTATCCAATTAATAATCTTATAACACAACAATACCAACATTTTATTAATATCACCTTTCAGTTCCAATACTGAAATGAAGAACACATTTTGAGAAGTATTAGTTTTTAGAATTTTAAGGAGGACTAAAATTAAGTACAATGAAGTCCAAAGATAAAAGATCATCAAATTTATCAAATTGTATACACATAAAAATTTTCTCATTACCCTTACTTTGAAACAAATTAGGTAACATAAATAGACTTTTCATTACCGGTTATAAGATTTCCACTTCCATATTTACTCATCGAAGATAAAGTGAATGTATTTAACTCGAAATTTGATCTCATGCACACACCAGCATTGTTAATATTTTAATTATAATTGTACAAATCAAAGGAAACACATAATTTTATCGCAAATTATAGGGTTTTTCTTTTTAAAAAAAAGCTTGAAGATGAACCAAAATTTTAATGAGAAAAGATGAAAACTTTTAAGGAGTATAATTTATAGGAGACACACAGTTTTCTTTCTTCTCTTATTAGAGATGATTTTGAAAAAAATAATTAAGAAAGAAAACAAATCAACCCGTTATCGAGAAAATATGAACGAATAACTTTTTAATCCTAGAAACTAACAATGAAATTGATAAAATCAAATTAAGAGTCAGTTTGACCATGCGATATGAAATTATGAGATGAAATTGAAGTTTTGTTTGGACATGCGATATGAAATTTTTGTGTTGTATATTTCTCATAAACTTAAGAGTCTCATAAGTTGTAAAACTATTAAAATAGTCTCAATTGTTTATTCAATCTTACCAAATAAACAAAAAAATTAAAATCGCATAAAAAATTATTACAAAGCTATTTGTTCTCTACTTAAGTAATTGTTTCATCTAACTTTAATTGATCTAATTTTTAATTCAATAAAAAAAATTGAACATAAATTGTAGTGTACTAGTCTTTAATATAAACCTTTCACATAGTACAGACAATCTCCTCGCGTTGAACTTGCATTTCTTGATTATATGACCCAGAAGACGAACCAACATTGCTACTTTGAGCCACTTGTTGGTCAATATCATCTGCAACTATATTTTCATCCTCATAGACCATAGATATTTCAACTCCATTGATATTCTTACAAATAATTACGTAACACTGCACCAAGCTATGACAATTTTCACTTGTGTGTCAATATCATAATGGTTCATGCTTTGTTTCACTTGTGTGTAATTACACATTTTCAGTGCATTAATTTCGTGTTAAAATCAAACATATTGGAAGTAGTGATTATCAACAATCATCACCAATTTTGTCCTTTTTTCATATTTAGTTGCTTTAAGCATTTTCATATGTTGCCAAAAGAGAACTTTTTTTTATTATGAAAAAATAAAAAGTATTATTCCCTCCATTCTTATTTCTATTCACCAAATTTATGTTGGTGAGAATAATAAATTTTAAAAAGTGACGATGTGATTATAAATTTTATTTACATATGAAATAAATGGTTAGTAGATATAAATATGAGGTTGTTTTAACTAAAATATAAACTTGTAGATCAATTTTTGTATTTAAAAAAAATCTCAAATTATGATTTTTCGAGAATATCAAATTCCACTTCATGATCATGAGATGAAATCAAAATGAAATCGCATATTCAAACGCTAATTTAATCTCACAATTTCATATTATTATATGATATCGCATGACCAAACAACCTACTAATGATTTTCCTTTCTCGTAAGGGAATAAGAAAGAGGAAAAATATCTTTAATAAAGAAACGTAATTATAATTGAAAATCCAAAAGGTAAACACAATAAATTATGGGTCCCATACACAAACTAAAAAAAAATAGCTCGGAAAATCATGCAGTATTTAATATATGATCATATTCGTAACCAAAAATTAATGTTATAAATAAAAATTTTAAACACAATATTTTAGTAATTTTCATTAAATTAAATCGGGGGAAATAAAAAAATAATAATAATATTGTTGTTGTTCCCTCCGAATCCTTTTCCGGGTTCTATAAATGTAAGGGTTCTGTTTCACCAATTGTCATCTTCCTTAATACTTGCGAACCCTTTTCCGGGTTTCCTCCATTGTTGTCTTCAATGGATCGAATTTCCGAATTACCAGAGCCAATTTTAGAGTACATCTTGTCTTTTCTTGTTTACAAAAATGTTGCACAATTAAGTATCTTGTCCAAGACTTGGAACAAGGTTTGCAATTCAATCTCCTATTTGAAATTTGGTGGTGATTTTTTCTTTACGCCATCAAAATACAAACCAAAGCTGGTGGATGTTGTGCATCAAACCCTAGAAAATCGTCGAAAGCTGAAGATTGCCGTACACAAGTGTTGGCTACAATTACCATTACCATTAACGATTGGATCTCATGAGGTATACAATTGTTGGATTGATACACTTGTAGTTTGTAATATCAAAGAACTACATCTATCAATTAAATCTCATCTTTACAAATTGCCTGAGATGATCTTTAATGCAAAAGCCCTAAATGTGCTGAGGCTGATTGGATTTAACATTATTGAATTGCCTTGTAAAAGTATAAATTTGCCATCTTTGCGAGAGTTTTATCTTGACAGTGTAATTTTGGACGACAACTTTCTTCGAGCTATATGCACAACCTGTTCTAATTTAGAGGTTTTGTATTTGGTGGGCTGTCATGGATTTAACCGTTTGCAAGTTGGTGAAAATTTACCTAAACTGAAAAAATTGAAATTGGAAAATTCTTATCATCAAGTCCAATTCGTTGATATTAGTTCAACTAATCTTGAACAACTTACCATCTACGGCAATTGTGATTACCTAAAGGCAGTTGAAATAACTGTTTCTAAAGCCCTTAAGACTCTGTACCTCCAGCGTGTGCCGATAACCCAAAAAATTCTTTCTTGCCTTGGAAATCTAGACAAGTGTGAGTTATTTTTTTGCCACACATTGAAGACTCTGAAGATTGCAAGTTTCCTGCTCAAACAGCTGACGGTACATCAATGTCCTAACCTAATCGCTGTTGAATTAGACACTCCTAATTTGATAAGGTTTTCGTACAATTGTCATTCATTGCCAACCCTGCAACTGAAAGCTTCAGCTTCATTGGAAGCAAAAATTTGCTTTGTCTCAGGAACCACTGACAGTGATGTCACAAAATTTCTTGGTAACTTCAATCAGTCCATGGTTGTTGGATTAACATGCAAAAGTGACAAGGTAATTATCTTTTTAATTCCCACATATTCTTTTAGTTGTTGTTATATATTATGGATTTCTCACAAGTTGTTTACTTTTGCTGATACAGGCGCTAGTTATACCAAAAGACATGAGAGGAAACTTGCTTCCTCCCCTTTACGGTACTAATCGTGTTCATGTAAATATTCGAAGTCCATTGATAAACTGTTCGATTGTCGACATTCTTGATAGTATGCTTTGGATTTCTCCTCAACTGGACACCCTATCTTATTTCAAACCTGACTTAAAGATCCTAATGGTAAGACATTTATCTTTCAAAGGTACTGACTTTGTAAAAAAACGTTTTTTTTATATGCAATTCTTTTCCCTTTTAACATGCCTATTTCTTTCTTTCTTTCTTTAGCAGTATAAGTAATTAAGTCTGCAGTTACTTGAACTAACAAGTCAATTAAGTCTAGTATAAGGATACTGAGATTCTGAAATTCTTTAGCGTCCCCCCAAAAGCTGTTTATTTAAAAAAAATTGCAAGAATATATGTGAAAATTTCGGGTTAATAATTATTGGATTGTGCTTTGTCTCTGCGGCTAGTGGATAAATTTGAAGTTATATGTAGCTGGTTAACTCAAAAAAATATGTTGTTAACAAACAAGACAACGAAATCAGGGTCATAAGATTGTATTGAAAATTGCACTTCTTAACAAGCCGTGCATGCTACATTTGCAGCAATAACTCTACTAGAAAAGAGACTGGTGTTTCTGATATTTGTTTTCATGACTGATTCTTTATGAAGACAGTTTTTTTATTCATGCGTTTGTGTATTGTCAATACTTATTGACTTTTCTGGTTTTACAGTTTATATATGAAGATGCATTAGATGAAGATGAGAAGCCTTGTTGTACATCTCAACCTTGGAAATGTTGGAGGCATAAGTTAAAGCAAGTCAAAATACAAAACATTACATGTATGGAACAAAAACAGGAGTTGAGAAACTACTTGTATGCAAACCCAGATATCCCGGAGATAATTGAGGTTCCTGGCCCAGTATTCATCGATCCCACAGTATTCATCCACAGATTCGTAATTGAATAATATGTGTATTTCCAATTATAGTATTGCGTATATCTTCATGTTTCTGCTTCATTAGCGTCAGTTAGCTATGTTATGTTGTGCACATTTTCAGTTCTATGCCATTTCTCTTTCTTCTTTAGTCTCAGTGTGTTGTTTGTATTTCCGATAGTTTGTCTTGTTTTTTGGTCTCAAAACAAGTGTGCTTTAGAATATAACTAGATAGGCATGGTCCGTGCTCACTAAGATATATTAAGTTACAGACTATACAATTGCACAACTAATCATCGGCGAAGTAAAATTGAAAATCATACCTATATACTTGAAACAAATTAAGAGCTCAAACATTGTTACAACTCACATTCCATAGCAGACTTGTATCATGTTATGGCTACATACAAGGTATCAATAAGGTGCAAACAGAAGAGATGATGATAATAACTCTCTTTTTTTTTTGGCTCAGGATGGCCATCTCTTATGTGCATGTCATCAAAATTGAAATACACCTATTTAAAACTTAAAACAAATAATCCCACTACAAATATAATTGAAACTTTTTTATCAATCAAACATTCTAAATCCATATAGCACTGCAATAACCTTCAACATTACCAGAAGGCCATGATTTATTATATGTTAAAAATAGATACCATAACAAAGGACTTATTGAGATGAGCATATATCTACATGGAACTAAGAAAAATATATTGTCTAGTACAATCATATCCAAATATTATGATTGTGAATAAGAGTTTTTTCAATATGTGAATTAGAGTAATATATGAAAGATATGAGCATATATGTAATATGCATCTTCAAGAAGGTCTTAATTGATCATTTCAAATGAATTGGAGCTACGATACCCAATTTAGTAGTGAATCAGCCAAACTTCGCTAATCGAAGTGTGTCATGTAAATCAAAGTGACATTGTTTAATGCCTTACTACGATCCCCGCAGTAACTACTTGAGATATCTCCTCTTCATATTTCTCAATGAAGTGAGCAGTCACAATGTGAACTCCAAATAAATAATTGGTGAAAGCTAAGAACTTGAACTTCATTTTTCAAAGTATAATAAGTAACTCTCAATATAATAAACTTTAAGAAATAACTATATTTAGAAAAAATAACTTAAGACAATAACAGATTAAAGCTGAGAACTTCATTTCTGCTAGTGTAAGAGGTAAATATACACGAGTACTTTAGGATGCTATGCCATCAAAAGAAGTAGTTAGTTGTTACACACAGTTAAATTTGACAGTAGATAAGGTGCATACAAAAATGAAGAAAAGCATTGAGCTAATATATTATATATTGGATCCAGAAAGGTGATAAGTGACCATATTTATGTGATATATATGTGGTCTTTTTGACCTATAATTTTCTTGTCCATAAATTTATAGAGATGGTTGCTTAACTATTCTCTTTTTCTTCATGGTTTTAATTTGAAGCCGGAATTACTTTTCATTATTCAATTGACTTCAAGTATATTAGTCATCTTGAAGAAGATGATTAGAATAAATAAATTGATGCTAATGATACTTAAAATCAAATCACATTCTGGGACAACCTTGTACATAAGCTCCTAAATTAATACAGGGGGCTAGACATTAAGAATTAATGATATAAAAAATCTACAAGCATATTGATATTGTTCATTTTCTATATTCATGAAGAATCAAGTTTCTGTTACACCTTTTTGAGGTCTTCCACTATTTATTCTAGTTTCTATAACTTGTAACTTATTTAAATAAAACTGAAAAATGACAAAATATGTACACAAAAAGCAATGCAGGTTTCAACCATTTTTTTGTTCTCGGATCTTTGCAGTTGACAATTATCTACAGAAGTTCCTATTCAACAAAATCACCCAAAGTAAATACCAAATACAAATTGACTTGGAACCAATAAAGTTACTTTCAAGACAAATATTCTTAATTACAACACAAAATCTAATAATTATAACTCAGAACATATTCAAAGCAAAGTTGAATGATGATCATAGCGCATGGAGATGTTCATAGCGCATGTTTCTTCAATATATATATATCTATATATATATCCAATGTGTCATTCCTAAAATTGGGAATTTTATTGTTGCAACCAAAATTTACTTTTCAGTAACAAGCACAAGTGTCTATAGAGCTAGATATATTTGTTTCGAAAGAAATTTCCCTCCATGCAGCAGTTTTTGGAGTCCATAACTGTACAAATTCTAAATCCGTTGGCGAATAATTTTAAAATGACAGATGACAAACTATGAATACTGCTTAGACTTCAGCATGTGAAACAATTAACTCCCCTTTTCATGGATGATAAAAAATTAAGAAGCACCAAGACAAAAAACCAGAAATCATCTAATTGAACTTGATAGTTAAATATAACTTAGAAAATTGAGGGTACATAAATGGATCTGAAAATAAATGAAGAAGCTACCACAGTTGGAGAAGAGAAAACCTACTAAGAAAAAGTTTACAAATGGAGATTTCAAAATATTCTTTGATGAAGTTGAAACACCTCTTCACCTTGGAAGAAGAAAAAAGGGCACATGTTCACTACAACCACAAAATGAATAAATTAAGTCAAAACACCAAAATTACCCTTTACTGTACTTCTTATTTTGCTTTTTGTACAACTATTCATTGCAACTGTTTTGCTCGCTTATATATAAAGATAATATAATTGTTTTAAGTCTATAATATAATATAATGCATGGCCGCTTATTATTTTTAAGCACAAGTCCTTTCATTTGGTAGTTATTTTCGTGATTGCTACGGACTAAGATTTTGGGAAAATATCTTATTAGAAAATATTTGAGAAAACTATTTTATAAGACCAAAATATTTAATTATTTTTAAGCACAAGTACTTTTTTTTTTTTGTTCGTAATTATGAGAAATGACTATTCATTTCCTCTCACCCATTTGGTGCAGCTTTGTGCAAATGACAATTTTGTTAATAGATCGTAGTTTTGTTTCATGTCAATTCATAGCTTTCAACCCTGCTTGACATTGTTGTTAGGAGATCAGAAGTGTTTTTTTTTTAGAAAAGCATACTTATTTTGAGAAATTAAGTATTTGATAAATTCTTAAAATTGCTTTTAAATGGAAGTAGAAATAATTTTTCTGTTGTTGGAAAAAAGCTAAAAATTTCTGCTTTTTAAAAACAGAAGCAGAAATAGAAAATTAATTTTTTAAGACTAAAGTGTTTCTTACATATATACATATTTATCAATATATCCCTTATTAATTATTAATATATCTCATAAGTTTGGTTGATTTTTATTTTTTATTTTTATATGATAAATTTTTTATTTTATTATTTATATATTACTTAATGTATATTTTACAGAATTAGAAATAAAAGTAACACGATATTTTTGTAGGATTAGATAAAAAGGAACAATTAAAGATTTAGACCCTCCAAAAAAAAAAGCTACAAGTAACAAAATTTTCTTTTCTTACATATTATTCTATTTTAATTTGAATTTTTTAAAACTTTAGGGGTCGTTTGGTTTGAAACTTTGAATATGAGTTATAATGGGATAAGTTATGTTGGGATTAGTTATGATGGGATAAGTTGTCCTGAGATTATTTCTTATTGAGTGTTTGGTTTGTTATATTCAAAATAATATATATTGATAAATTTTAAGAACAAGTTGTTTATTTACAAAATTACCCTTCACTTTATTTAAACTTTTTAAATATTTCTTTGTGAGCTTTAGTTATTCATTTTTTTAAAATAAAACTTTTATTTTATTTAACTTAAATATTTTTGTTTATGTATTCCCATGATAAGTACCATGTGTATTTAAAAATATAACTTTTTTCTTATTTAGCTTAAAAATAGAACTTCCCTCTTAAGTTTATTAAAGCGAAGAAAATTTATGAGAAATCAAAATAAAATAAACATAAGAATTAGTCAAATAAATTCATAAATAAAAATTATATTTATATAGTATAATTTTTTAATAGAAAAATGTGTATAATTATCATAAAAATAAGGAGTAGTAAATATTATTATACATGGTATTAAAAAAAATGTAAATATACATAAATGTAAAAAATGATGTATAAAAA
>JAJOOF010008348.1:0-13942 GCA_029582545.1 Solanum lignicaule | reverse complement strand
CTCGGTATGATGTGTTTGAACTAAGTCTTAGGTGTGCTCGATGAAATTTCGTATAAGCACATCATTCCTAATTCATTCTTTTGAGTCTTTTATTTTAAAAGCTATAAGTTGTTTCTTAATATCTTTTGAGTTACTTGTCTAAAAAAAAAATTGTTTCAATCTTAAAAGGACAATGTCACTATGTCAAATTAGATCTTAATCCCTCTTTAGGTGACTGTTTTGTTTATCTTAAATTACATAATATCGTTACATCCTTTATTTACTCCATATGTCCCTTATTAATCCTCTTCATTTTATTTCTATGATCTTAGCATGTTGAAGAGTATTTATTTGTTTGCTGTCCATTTTGTACAGAAGGCTTATTTGTGATCTTGGATTTGATATTATGTAGAAATCATGTGTTTGAAGTGTTTTCCTAGTTCATTGTTTGCATCAGAGTCATATAATGACTCTTTTTTTTTTTTTTGCCAATGATATTTAAGATTCTCAAGTAGCTTAAGAATTGAAAGTGGAGTCTGTTTCTATGTCATTAATGTCTAATCAGAACCTTCGTTGCTTAAATTTGAAACTTATTTGAGCTTTAGTTATATTTGTTGATTTCTCTTCTTGCTGATTTGTTGATTCATTATGTTAAGTTGTTGGTTAGTCAAGTATAATCCATATATGAATGCATTTATAACTCTTTGATAAGTTAATGTTGTTGCATAATGTAACTACTACCACAGATCTTGTTCACCGATTAATTGCTAATTCCTTTTCTTATTCATTTTTTTTTGCATGAACTCATTTGTTTGAGTCTAATTGGATTCCCCTCTCTTGCATTCGATCCTCTTTGAGCTGACCTCCATCAAGTTTTGAAAGGAAGTTAATTTTATTGGGTCAAAACTCAAAACCAGCAGCAGCCTCAAAGGGGATATAAAATGGAGTTTTTTGGACTGTAAAGTCCACTAAAAAATAGCAGCAACAGTAGCCTCAAAGCGCTTAAAAATAGAGCAGCAGCAGCAGCCTCAAAAAGGCTGAAAATTGAGAATTTTTGGACTTCGAAAGTCCAATTTAAACAGCGGCACTAACATCAACCAGAAGGATTGGGACTTGGGCTGAAATAAATTTCAGCAGCCTCCTTACTTTCCTTATTCCCTTAATTTGCCTTGTCATTGCTATATTTTCTTTATTATATTTGATTGGGAAAGTTAACAACTTTAAGATCCTTTTTCTTTAATCTAGATGAATCGTTGGAAAGATTTTTATTTCATATTATGTTGTTTGTTAGCTTTAAAATTTTCAAATTCCCAAAATCCATTTTAAGTTAGGTAATTTAAGCTTATAGAATGACTTAAAAACCTCTCATGTTCTTTCATAGTTATTGAAATGCTTTGAATCCATTTTTATAAGTTTGAACTAACTATTTAGTTCAAATTTTTGAATAGGATAAAATTGTTAAGTTTTTTAAAAATAAATTAGTTGTCTTTTAATTTAACTTTAGACTTTGTTCGAATGATTTAAGGATTTGCTATATCATTTCTTAATTGTTATACAAAGTCCTTTAATCCATATTTATGAGTTAGAATTAATTATATGATTCAAAACATGACCATGGATAAAAGTTTTAAGTTAGAATTATGCTTGAGATTTTAGAAGTATCAAGAGATTTTTATGTAAGTTTCAAATAAGATTTTTATAAGTAATCATTTTTTACAAAGTTAGCCAAATTTTTAAATCCGTCGATCAACCGCGTGTTAGTGGATTCTCTAAGATACCTATACCTTTCCTTAGAGAATTATTTGAACTCTTATCCAACTCTGATTTTATTTAATATATTTTCTTTCAAATATTCCTTTTTTAAATGATTTTCTTAATTTTTTCCAAAAAACTAAGTGGCGACTACAAATTATAAATTTTTCCGAAACTTAACAAAAATTGCCAAAGTTGCGAAATTGGTTTCGAAACCTTTTTTTCGAAATCAGGTCGTAACAGAATGACGACTCTGCTGGGGATTCATCTAGGTTCTAACCAAAAAGATTTTATCGTTTGGCTAATTATTATTGTATTAATTGTTACTTTATGCAATTATGTGTTTAAATTTTGAATATCAACTGTCATATTGCATTCACGACATTTTTCAATATATATATAGTATATTAAAGAGCGGTTTTGATCGGGCTTTTTTATACTCAACCTTTTTTCGGAATGATCGGCAATTTATTGGTTCGTCATGCGTCCAATGGTTGTTGTGAGTTCCAGCCTAAGTTGTCCACTTAGGTTCCCGGTTTTTCAAAAATCACACTTTGTCAACTAGCGTAGAGCGAAACCAATACCCCCTTTTAGGTGCATTGACCTAAGATGACCCAATACCCAAAGTGTGTTGGGTCCATTAGAAGACTACCTTGCGTCTAATTGACCCACGGTCAATATAAGACAATCATTCAACTATTGTTAAATTTGAAGGATATGTATGTCGATTTGTGCGTAGCATTATCCCTTGGGGTTGGGTTTTTATTTTTTTAGGAAGTTTCTTTATGTAAGTCAAAGGAAGATCCTCCTCATCCGGAAGAAATTCAAAAGAATCAAGAAGTTCGGGAATGAAAATTACATATGGAAGCTTAGTTTAGTTTACCATTGTACCCTTGCGTGGGACTGATATTTATTTCCCTTTCCTCTAATATGTATCCCCATTTGTTTTATTCATAAGGTTTGTATAAATATTTTTGGGGCAATGGAATGTTTCATAAATGATATACACATCCTTCAAACGTTATGCCTACCTTTGGCTCAAAAGGTCACATGTATGTTAGGAGGCGTTATATATTGTTTGTGTGTTAAATGTTACAAATTTTATTTCACTTGTGCTTGTTTGACCTATGTGTTTACTTACATATGTTTTTCTTTAAACATAATTTGTCTATTATTCCATTCCAATGTCTTAGAACATTTTTTTAACATATATACTCAATTTTCAAGCTTTTCGAAATACTCTTGATTCCATTATCAAAATACGTTCAAAACCACTCAAGTTCTAGGTTTAATAGAGCTTTTTTTTTAAAAAAAAATTATTAGGTCATCATTCAAAATTCACGTTGCTTCATTGTTTCTTGAATTTTTTTTTTTTTTACACCTACCTAGCCGGCGTTACTAAATATCCATCAGTTTCAAGTCAACTTTAAGACGTCTTTGTTTATCGAAAGGACTTTTCAATTGAACCTTCCAAAAGGTACATTTGAATCTTTACTCAAATCATATAGTTTGCTTTGTTCAAATTCCTTTATTTCGCTAAAATTTTAGTTCACAAAATGATAAAAAAATTTCCCATTTTGTCACCCTTTTAGAGTCTTTTGTTCTTCGGATTTTGGACAAATTTGTTTTAAGCAAAACAAATGTTATTTGTTTTGTATGTTACTTTGGTTGATTATTATGATTAATGGACTAACTCTTTTACTTTTTGAGTTGTTTTTAGAAGGAGAGACTGATTTGTGTTGGTAATCAAACTTGCTCACTTCATCAAAGTACCCGCTGGCAGAACATTCATATTTTACACGGTCTAATGTCAAGAAAATTGTTTCAGACTCATCATTTCTTACTTGGACTACTAAGAGGACTCGCTCAAAAATGGATTCCACTTTCAACACAGCTACTTCTTTTGAAATGATCCCTACTTCATCTATCGCGGCCAATCCTAAAGCCTTGATAGCAACAGAATCACCCATGGAAGTCATCGCTTGTCTAGAGTAACGAATTGGTGAATTGAACCTCCTGGTAACACAATACCAAGCTGTTTCTCAGAACTTACCACCTGATACTCGCCAAAATGGGCCCATGCCACCTTTGTTTCCAACTTCAAGTGAGCTCAATCAAGGAGATCATTTTACCACCTTTCAGCAAACTCAAAGTGCCTCACTCACTCATTCAATTCAGGATACTCCTCTTGTGTACACATTTGATTCTCCAAAGGCTCCAACGGTAACACATCATGCTCCGCCAGTGTACACTTATGTCACTGCTCCACCTGTTACCAAGGCTCAAGAGTTTCACCGCCAAGATGTTAATCACTGTATTGAAATTGAAAATGATGCAAAATCAATTGATGCTGAAATGATGAATAGGAAGATGAAAAGCTTAGAGGATGCTATGAGAGGTCTTCGTGGGTTCGATAGTAGCCAGAGTGTGAGATATGAAGAGTTGTGCACATTCCCCAAAGTTGAGCTTCCACCCGGTTATAAGATTCTGAAGTTTGAGAAGTTTAGTGGATCAGGAAATCCTTTCTTTCACTTGAAAATTTACTGTGAAAAGTTGATTGGCGTTGGAAACAACGAATGGATAAGAATCAAGTTATTCAATCAAAGTTTGACTGGAAAAGCCTTGGAGTGGTACTCAAAGCAAGATGTGACTAAATGACGTACTTGGGATGATCTAGCGTATGCTTTTATGGATCACTACAAGTTTCATGTTGAAATCGCTCCTGATAGGATCTCTATTACCAACCTAAAACCAAAGTCGATTGAATGCTTTCGAGAATATGCCATTCGTTGGAGGGAAGAAGCTGCTAGGGTACACCCACATATGGAGGAATCGGAAATGATCACCTATTTTATTCAATCTCAGGACTTAGAATATTATGAGCGAATGGTAACAATGGGTGGAAAGACATTTGCTGAAGTTATTAAGGCTGGAGAAATGATTGAAGACGGTCTCAAGACTGACCGAATAACGAGTTACACCTTATCTCAGTTTGCTAACAGGGCCTATCAAACTGGTTCCTTTGGAAAGAAAAAGGAGAAAGAGGTTATGATGTTAACGACTCGAGGAGCTACCTCATATAACCGTCAACCACCTCCAGACTATCTTGGTTCACAATACTATGTTTGCAACAATCAAGCAACATTTCGTCTACCACGACCAATGCAAAATCATCAAAACAATGCACCTCATCCCAATTTTGAGAAAAAGCCTCCCTGAGTCTTCACTCCATTGTGTGAGACACCGACTCAACCTTTTGAGATATTGAAAGAGGCAGGGATACTCCATCCAGTGGAAGCCAAGACTGTGAATACTTCAGCCGAGTGGTATGACCCAAATAAGCGTTGTGCTTATCATTCAGGAGTTGTTGGACATGATACCGGGAAATGTATCACTCTGAAGCACAAAATTCAAGATTTGATTGACAACGAGGTGGTAAAACTTGCTCAAGCTCCACCGAATGTGAAGACCAATCCTCTACCCAAGCATAAGGATTAGTCATTGGCGTATCCAGTTGCGAAGAAAAAGCAAGTTTTTCTAAAAGTCACACTTTTGGCGTCTTTTAGTCTTGCATTCGGAGTTTGTTAATTTATTTCCTTGTAATTGCATTTTTATCGCTTTGTTTCCTTTCTAATCGTTTGTTTGGATTTGATCTCCTTTTTAAGCGTCTTTCATCTGTAATGAACTATGTCTGACCTGAATTCTCAAGAATGAGATACGTAGGCGGCCTATGTCGGCTTCGATCACCCCTTTATCTCTTTCCAATGTTTCCTTGTATGTGAACTACGTTCGACCTGAATTCTCAAGAATGAGATATGTAGAAGGCCTTTATGGGCTTCGGTCACGTTATCAAAAATATTTCATTCTCTTTTGTTGGAACTACGTTTGACCTGATTCCTACTCAACGGGATACGTAGGCGCCATACCGGCTCGGTCATATTCCCCGTAAGATTTCCATTTTCCTTTATAATGGAAACTGGGGCAGAATTTTTAGAGGATCTCAAAATTCGTTAGTAGCGGACTTTTTCCAACAAGCCAGAATCAAGGATCACTTCAGAGTTGCAACTGGGGCAAATTTTTTGATATTCACTCAAAAATTCAACTAAAAAATACAGAAAGTTCAAAAGTTATATTATGTTTTAAACTGGGCAGAATTTTTGAGGAGGGTCTTCAAAAATTCCATCAAACGACATTTCAAAATCATTCAAAGCTTGTAAACCAGATGTCAAAGGAGCATCGAGATGGCAGAGCAAAGCCAACATGAATCAGTCTCTCAAAACTAAAAAAATTTCTTTGGATGCAGGAACTACAAAGTTACAAGGCATCATGGGACCCACAGTGGCCTCGTCATAGCTCAAATGATTTCTACTCTTACTCATCTTCTAAAAATTTTCCTTGCACTTTATTGTGACTTACATATTCTCAATTTTACAGATGGAATAGCTTGACACAATGGCGAAGACCATAAAACGTTATCCAGACCAATATAAGTATCATTACCAGAATTGAAGGCAAAGTTTCAAAATATCTTCTGAATTTTTGAATGATCAAATAAGATATTCACCAGAAAAATGGCAGGATCCAACCTTTTTCAAAATTCCATTATGAAGGATTCTCGACACTGAGGATCCAGTCCAGCAAGCTCTTATCCTCTATTTTTACGTTGACGAGTTTTTCCCTCTGTTACTTCTAATATCTTGCCTTTTCTCTGACAAATCTTTCATTCTCTTTAAATTCCGTTAAGCTTCAGGTTTGAACTACGTCAGACCTGATTTCTTGTTCTAGCAAGATACGTAGGTAATCCTATATAAGGATTCGGTCTTCCTACTGTTTCAAATTACAGACCTCAGAGGAAACTGGGGCATGTTTTTGAATCAATCATTCTTCATTTTTTTTTCCAGTTAAGTACCCTTGGACTGGAAACAGGGGCAGCTTTTTGCAATAGTTCAAAGTTCTCAAAATCTCTGTTCAACCTCATGTTTCAGAGATATTCAGTGTCAAGCGTGTTTTTTCTTTGCAAGAGATCTTTTAAAGTAGGGGCACACTTTATGTGACATCTTTAATTGGTCATTAGTGCCTCCTTTCAATGTTTAAATTTCTCAAATTGTTCTTCTAAGATTCCCGTGTTCTCTATGGCTACCAGATCATCATGACTCGTTCAAAAGTTTTGACGTTTATTAATTTCTTTGTTCTTATCTAACAAATTTTCTATGAGCGCAGGGACGACAAAGTTTCAATGACAACTGGAGATATTACCAGCTTCACAAACTACAAGAAGCTAATCAGATTACTCTGTTACAACCCTATTCTCTATTTTTGAGTGTCACTTCCTTCAACGTGACACGTTAAATTATTATTGGAGCGTCACTTCCTTCAACATGGCACGTTAAATTATTATTGGAGCGCCACTTCCTTCAACGTGACAAGTTAAATTATTATTAGAGAGTCACTTCCTTCAATGTGACACATTAAATTATTATTGGAGCGTCACTTCCTTCAACGTGACACGTTAAATTATTATTGGAGCGTCACTTCCTTCAACGTGACACGTTAAATTATCATTGGAGAGTCACTTCCTTCAACGTGACACGTTAAATTATTATTGGAGCGTCACTTCCTTCAAAGTGACACGTTATATTATATTGGAATGTCACTCCCTAAAAAGTGACATGTTGGGAAGTCACCTCCCTAAAAAGTGACATATTATATTATGTTATCAAATCATCATCTCGTCTAAATTGACACACCACTTTGGATCACCATTTCTTTCAAGAGCAATACACTTGAAATTGGATCATCATCTCCTTCAGTATGGCACGTTAAACCAGGTTTGCCCAAATTATATTTGTGTATTTGTTACATTTTCTACAAACAATTTTCTCCAGATTTTGCAACACATGAAGTGGACTGCGTCAAAATAGGACGCAACACAACGTGGAATTTTTCTTAGCAGCGAACTGGGACATAGTCCAAAGAGGAATATCAAACTCTTAGGACGCGAGTTGAGGAGCGACTTCCACCACAATCATACCACATCTCTATCATAAGGTGTGTGGGTTTTTTTTGGGTTTAACAGTTTCAGTTTCGCATTTGGTGAAATTTTCAAACTCTCACCGAAGGCAAAATTTTCAAATTCGAGTGACAATACACCTAGAGCTTTGGAAGTTATGTCCATGTAAGTTCTTACACATGGGTGTGAAGGGCTCCACATTCATAGTTGAGCTATTTGCAAGCCTCTTTTTCACGCTCAATTAATTCGTCACTCATCTTTAAACTAAAGGTTATTTCCCCATACGAGATTTCCTTTTCAACCAATTGAGTCGAACTACAAGCAGTCTGATTCCCAGAGTTTAGGGGTATGTAGGCGGGTTTAATGTTGAAAACTCGACTGTACTCCGACAATTTTGTCATCACTCTATTCTTGAGCTTTTCGGTCTCTCCATACTTCGACACTGAAATAGCTTTGGCATTCTTTCAAAATTTTGTGTTAAATCAAGCGTCTTTCAAACTACAAGTGGCCTGAGTTCTCATGTAACCTAAGATATGTAGGAAACCTAATACTAGGGTCGGCCATAATTACTCAGAATTCTTACCATTCACCATTACAAAGAGATGAATTAGTGGATGGACAAAATTGGATTCGTCAATTTCATTTGCCTCGGATCTCTTACATCCATCCCAGTCAAACGAGGGACAGTTGTTGACACCCAATTTTGACCCTCCATGATAGGAATTAACTTTCAAGTTTCTTTAATTTCAAACGATTTTAAAATAATTGACTTTATAAAGTTCAAGGTTATGTTTAAAAGTAATTTTGCCATTTTTGATAACCTTAATAATTTTAAGTAGCAAATATGTATATTTTACAATCATGTCTAGTTACGCTATCTTACAAATATTCGAAAGATTTTATTTTAAATTAAATACCTTATTAAATTAGTTTAGTTTAATTTGGCTTATATTTTTTTGAACTAAGTAGTTTCTATATATAGTTTAATTATTTTATTTCGTTAAAATTAAGAAGCTCACTAGTTAATCTTATCTAAATTCGTCTCTAATTAAATTCAATTGGCCAAGTTTGCAATCCATTTGGTTATTTTTCAAATCCAAATATAACAATACTTTTGCTCCTTGTCAAATTTGGCCCAAGTTCTGTTACCAACGAGAAACCCATCAGCAATACCAATATTTCCTCAACAACCCATCAATTTCCCAGCCGACCCAACTCAAATAACCCAACCCGGCCCAATTCTTTACCAACAAAGAGACCCATCAACGTCTCTTTTAACATTAGCAGCAGTCCAAGACCTCAACTTCAGCAACGAAAAGCAATTCCCAGACAGCAACACGTGAAACGACTCCAAAACAACCCCTGTACGCGCCTCACTCTTCCTCACGCGAGGACGAGTTCAAAGAAGGGAAGCGGCATTTTCCAACTTTCACAAAGCACGTCTCCAAACGTGAACAACAATTCCGTCAAAACACACGGAAAGCAGCAGCAGCAGTACCCGTACAACAGTAAGACGCTTTTCCTTGTCATCTTTTCCATTTACCTAGACAAACAGTACGCGAAGTGTTGTTGCAGCACTGATTCCAGCTGCAAATTCGTCCTTGTGGCCTCAACATCGAGCCACGTCGCATTTGAAGGACGATGGGTCGATCTTAGCCCTCCTTCTCGCTTTCAATCCGTTGAAATTGCGAGAATCATTGGGAATATGCTCTGGTTCTAGATATAATTTCGTTTGAAATTCAAATTTTGTCCCCTTTTCTAGCCCGATTTTACTCTCATCGTTTTCCCCTCAAAATTCGACCTAGAAGCTTCCCTATAAAAACCCTTCTTTTGCTCATTGTTCAGGGGATGAATTTTTGAGACTTGGGAGTACCCCTAAAAGGTTTGGGAATTCTCAGTTCAATAGTTTAAAGTTTTGTGGCTATTCGAGTTGAAGAGGTGGAATCGTCTTCGTCAAACTCATCGTCCGGTTCGCTGCCTAGAACCAGGTAATATTTTTATACCCTTCCCTTACTCTAAGTTTTCTTTTCTTTGAAATCAATTGTAGATTCCTATGTTATCTGCCTAGTTAAATTTAGTTTTTTCTTAGTTTTGATATTAACTGTTTGTTCTTAATTTGATTTTGATGTTGAAGTGTCGTGTTGATTTTCTTTAAGCGATTATGTAGGACTAATTTAGTTTACTAAATAAAAGTGTTCAAACCTTCAGCTATTCAGTTTCAGTTTTGATAGGGGTGATTAAAACGTGTTCAAAATTTTGGATTTAACTGTCAATTCTCCATGGATTTAATGTAAAAAACTCTTATGCATTTCTATGCCCTATTATTTTCTTTTTCTTAACGTTGAGGTCTTTTTGTTTGTTGTTTCAAGTTGTATGCTTAGCTGAAATCTCGTGTTGCATTTTTTTCCCACCATTTTCTAAATGTATGTTGATGGCTCTAATGTTCTTCCGAAAGTCATTTGAAGCATGAACCTAATCTGAACTTGTAGACGTCAACTTTAGTGCGTAATCTTGTATTCCTTTTTATTTAGATGAGGTGATTTGTTCATCAGAATTGTTTAAATAAGTGAGGTTATTAGCTATGTGTATTTCTTCAACTCATCTAGTTCGAATGCAAATGTTTAGCTTATTTAAGCCTTGATTCTGTGTTAGACGAGCTGATGCATATTTTACTACTCCAACACTGCTTGTGGGCTACTGTTCTTGTTGCTCGGTATGATGTGTTTGAACTAAGTCTTAGGTGTGCTCGATGAAAGTTCGAATAAGCACATCCTTCCTAACTCATTCTTTTGAGTCTTTTATTTTAAAAGCTATAAGTTGTTTCTTAATATCTTTTGAGTTACTTGTCTAAAAAAAAAATTGTTTCAATCTTAAAAGGACAATGCCACTACGTCAAATTAGATTTTAATCCCTCTTTAGGTGACTGTTTTGTTTCTCTTAAATTACATAATATCGTTACATCCTTTCTTTACTCCATATGTCCTTTATTAATCCTCTTCATTTTATTTCTATGATCTTAGCATGTTGAGGGGTATTTATTTGTTTGCTGTCCATTTTGTACAGAAGGCTTACTTGTTATCTTGGATTTGATATCATGTAGAAATCATGTGTTTGAAGTGTTTTCCTAGTTCATTGTTTGCATCAGAGTCATATAATGGCTCTTTTTTTTTTTTTTTTTGCCAATGATATTTAATATTTTCATGTAGCTTAAGAATTGAAATTGGAGTTTGTTTCTATGCCATTAATGTCTCATCAAAACCTTCGTTGCTTAAATTTGAAACTTATTTGAGCTTTAGTTATATCTGTTGATTTCTCTTCTTGCTGATTTGTTAATCCATTATGTTAAGTTGTTGGTTAGTCAAGTATAATCCATATATCAATGCATTTATAACTCTTTGATAAGTTAATGTTGTTGCATAATGTAACTACTGCCATAGATCTTGTTCACCGATTAATTGTTAATTCCTTTTCTTATTCATTTTTTTTGCATGAACTCATCTGTTTGAGTCCAATTGGACTCCCCTCTCTTGCATTCGATCCTCTTTGAGTCGACCTCCATCAAGTTTTGAAAGGAAGTTAATTTTATTGGGTCAAAACTCAAAACCAGCAGCAGCCCCAAAGGGGCTATAAATTTGAGTTTTTTGGACTGTAAAGTCCACTAAAAAACAGCAACAACAGTAGCCTCAAAGGGCTGAAAAACGGAGCAGCAGCATCCTCAAAAAGGCTGAAAATTGAGATTTTTTGGACCTTCGAAAGTCCAATTTAAACAGCGGCAGCAACATCAACCAGAAGGATTGGGACTTGGGCTGAAATAAATTTCAGCAGCCTCCTTACTTTCCTTATTCCCTTAATTTGCCTTGTCATTGCTATATTTTCTTTATTATATTTGATTGGGAAAGTTAACAACTTTAAGATCCTTTTTCCTTAATCTTGATGAATCGTTGGAAGGATTTTTATTTCATATTATGTTGTTTGTTTGCTTTAAACTTTTCAAATTCCCAAAATCCATTTTAAGTTAGGTAATTTAAGCTTATAGAATGACTTAAGAACCTCTCATGTTCTTTCATAGTTATTGAAATGCTTTGAATCCATTTTTATAAGTTTGAACTAACTATTTAGTTCAAATTTTTGAATAGGATAAAATTGTTAAGTTTTTTAAAAATAAATTAGTTGTCTTTTAATTTAACTTAAGACTTTGTACGAATGATTTAAGGATTTTCTATATCCTTTCTTAATTGTTAAACAAGGTCTTTTAATCCATATTTATGAGTTAGAATTAATTGTATGATTCAAAACATGACTATGGATAAAAGTTTTAAGTTAGAATTATTTTTGAGATTTTAGAAGTGTCAAGAGATTTTTATGTAAGTTTCAAACAAGATTTTTATAAGTAACCATTTTTTACAAAGTTAGCCAAATTTTTAAATCAGTCGGTCAACTGCGTGTTAGCGAATTCTCTAAGATGCCTATACCCTTCCTTAGAGAATTATTTGAACCTTTATCCAACTTTGGTTTTATTTAATATGTTTTCTTTCAAATATTCCTCTTTTAAATGATTTTCTTAATTTTTCCTAAAAAACTAAGTGGTGACTTCCAAATTATAAATTTTTCCGAAACTTAACAAAAATTGCCAAAGTTGCGAAATTGGTTTCGAAACCTTAGTTTTCGAAATTAGGTCGTAACACCTTGGATTGTCTCTTACTCTCAAGAACGAAACTT
Organism: Solanum lignicaule; assembly: GCA_029582545.1. Taxonomy (NCBI): domain Eukaryota; kingdom Viridiplantae; phylum Streptophyta; class Magnoliopsida; order Solanales; family Solanaceae; genus Solanum; species Solanum lignicaule. Next base: position 1,482 of record JAJOOF010008348.1, on the reverse strand, counting down.
GCAGAAAAATAACATTTTTAGGTTTTTTCACCGATTTAAGTTGCGACTGTCCCGCTATATCGGGACCCATCCCGGTACATCGGTCCTACTCTGGCAGCACTTATCCCGATCTGGCGGCTTGCACGGAGACAGAACGTCGGAATTTGAGTTCTAAGCTCCCATTTCACAATACACCTTCAACCCTTGGCGTTCAAAAACCACCCATTCATGCTAAGATCATTTTTGAGAGTTCTACCATCCCGAATTCGATTCTGTAAAGTTGTACGGGTTCCTTAACGTATTAGCTATCTATTCATGTGATCAAATTCATAATTATATCTCTCATTCATTATCAGATTTCCCTAGACCTCACTGACGCATATTTCATCCAAATCTAGACTAGGTTAGGAATTCCAAGTTACTACTCAAAAGTTTTTCGGCACAAATTCTTTCCTCATTAACTTTTCCATAACGATGGAAACTTGTCGTTACAATAGATACCAATGTACCCATCACTCGTCCCCGAGTGATAAACTAGGAAAAACTTGGCTAAGGTAAGAGTAGAGTAGTATCTGAATCGTCGAATAGCTAGGGATACTTGTCTTGCATATCCTTCTCGGTTTCTCAAGTAGCTTCCTCAACCGGGCGATGCTTCCATTGAACTTTCATGGATTTTATCTCTTTGGTCCTCAGCTTTCGGACATCGCGATTAAGAATTCCAATCGGTTTTTCCTCATACTGAAGGTCTTTGTTTAACGAAACTGAGTCCTACTTTATGATGTAATCTCCGTCCCCAAATCAACCAATTGAATACCTACACATTCTCTCATGCAATGCCTCAATGAAGTCATCTCAGTACTCGAGTGATAATTATTATTGTATGTAAACTTAACTAACAACAAAAGCGATTCCCAATAACCATCAAAGTTGATCGTACAAACGTTTGCAACATGTTATCAAGGACCTTGAAACAATTATCAGGACGAATCCTTTCTCACATAAGCATGATAAAATTCTACATCAATACTCGCTACAGTTAGAGGTGAACCTGAACCAACCAACACTCACTCATAATACCTAAACAATCATAGTTCTTATCAACATCTTCATCTCACAACGTAAATTCCCATGAGTTTAATTTATAAAAAATTGATCTTTAAACATCAGATACTCATTGCGGGATATGTCCAAGCATACAAACTCTCTAACAACACTATCGAAATGCTAGATTTGGTAATTGTGATCATAGATTACCCTTAAGAATAGTATAATTGGACCCAAAGATCTCCACATTCAACCACACATAATCAATACATGACCTTGACGACTAGATAAATATTAAGATTGTTGGACAACTGTCACGACCCAAGCTTAGGGCCTAGACGTGACCGGCGAATGGGGAACCCGAAGGAACCCCAAACAAGCCTCATAGCGTATCATTACACATCCTTGGTCGCGGAAGCAATTAAAATGACCATAAGCAATAAGCATAATCAAAGGGGG
>JAJOOF010008346.1:0-10162 GCA_029582545.1 Solanum lignicaule | reverse complement strand
ACAACGATTTTCAAAATCTCTACGTCTAGACTTAACTTGACATTTAAAAATAAAATGACATGCAGTTTCAACTTTTGTGCAACCATCATCATACATTGCTATACCATCTCTAACAATCAAATTATATATGTGTGCAGCACACCTAATAGGGCAAAGAGACGATTTTAGTATTTCAACAGCAGTTCTATTATTAGAAGCATTATCTAATGTAACACTACTTATTTTATCACAAATTCCATAGTTTTGTAAAACATCTATAATTGTTTGAGCTATATAACTACCGGTTTTATGCATTTCACAACATTTATAACCTAAAATTCTTTTTTGCAAAGTCCAATTTTCATCAGTCCAATGCGTAGTAATAGTGATATAATCATTATCATTTACACTACGGCCCATATCAGAAGTAATAGCTATTTTACAATGGCTATAATAAAATAAACAACCAAGATACTGAAAATGTTGAGCTTGATAATCAAAAATAGCCTTTTTAATTGTATTTCTAGTAAAACCTTTAAAATGTGGATTATACACAATTTGAATATAATGAATAAAACTGGATTTTCAGCAAAACTAAATGGCAAACCCATAACAACAATCATTTTAGCTAATTCTTCAAGATCTTTTTCCCTACTATATGACCGTTGTATACTAGAACCAGAAACATTAGAAGGATTTAATTGTCTTTGGACCATATTAGAGCCCTCTACTCCTACATTTTCAGGAAGAGTGGTACCATTTTTTTTAGCTTCGGCTACAGCTTTAGCATGCAAAAATTAATTTTTACAACATGACATTAAATGATTACTCAAATGTCCCGTCCCACCCTGTTTTCCTACAGTTTTATGATTCATTCTATGTTTACATTTATTACAAATAGCTTGTGTTTCACCTTCATTCTGAGTCATAAATTGCCAAACAACTGATTTTTTGACGCGTTCTACCTTAGTCCTAGGATGCACGGGGGGAACGGGAGCAAGACAACGAAAGGGAGCGAGAGCCGAGGAAGAGGGATTGAGAGTGGGACTAGTAGCTGACGGTGGCTCAGTTTCATCATTATCATATTCATCAACATTATTATCAAAACTATCAATATAATTATTAACATTATCTTGTTCATCATCTTCAGGTAATTCCTCATCAAAATTGCCAAACCTTCTTCGTAAATGTTCATGATAAGGATCTAATCCATTATTACTATCAATATTAAAAAAAGTTTCATCAACATGCGTATAATCATCTGTATTTATTCTTAATTGAGAAGTTTTTTTAGTTTTAGATTGAGAAGTACTATCGATTTTTTTATTTTTCTTGGATTTTGAGCTCTATAAATTAGTGATCGAATCAACTATGGTTGTTTTACCCTTGTCAACATTGTTTTTACCGAAATTAATATTCAAATATAAAAAAGTGAGTAAATTATATATAATACCAAAATGTAATGCAAAATTTTAAACAAATAAATAACTAAATAAGTAGAGACTAGAGACTAATTACTCACAAAATAAATAATTAAATGCAAATAAATATATAAACTAAATGAAAAGTGAGTTGGAACGAATTTACCAAACGTCTACTTAAAAAAGTAGACGTGTATGACCGAAAGCCAAAAATTGAAAGTTGAATTTTGAAGCTCCAATTTCCAAAGACCAAATTCGTAATTTTAACGAGAATAAGAGAATTTAGAGAGTAGAGAGTAGAGAAAGTAGAAGATATTTTTGTGAGTGAAAGGAATGAAAGATTAGGGGTATTTATGGTTAAAAAAAAGGATGAAAATGTAGTTTTAAGAAGGTTGGGGTATTAAAAAAAGTTTGGGGGGGTAGGGAGGTGTTAAGGGGAGTTATTGGGGTGAAAGAGTCGTTGGTAGGGCCCAACACCCGTTGCCCAACGGCTCTCAACGGCTAATTTTGAATTTCGAATTAAAAAAGAAAAAAAAATGAACGAATCGGATCGAAACCGAGACTAACCAGACCAGGACGGACCGATAATCCCTGTTTTCGTCCCGTTACCCCTCCCGGACCGGCACAATACCGAATCGAATCGGTACTATCCGGAATCGAGACGGAACCGATAATCGACCGAAACGGACAGAAATCGGAATCGGTACCTCCCGGTTCCGTTGCCAGCCTTAGATATGACCAAAACAAGGATGCCAAAAACAAAAACTCCGACGGGGTACTCCGTTCTCGTTCGGAACCCCGTGCACACAAACGAGATATGCAACCATACCAAATTTGATATTCCAGACTCAATGGCATATTCAAAATTTCCATACGATGTCATCTTGACAAAAAGTGGGTCCCACACCCAAATGTCATTTTAAGTCAAAAACCACAAAAGAGCTCCGAAAAATATTGAAAACCTCGAGAAACAAAAGAAAGGTCAATCTAGACCATACTTGACATTCCAGAGCTAACCGCGCCGACGGAATTCTCATTCGAGTGCGTTTACTCAGAATGTTGACCAAAGTCAAACTTAGGCTAAAACTTAAAGTTAAAACGCTTAATCGCACCGACTCACACTAAAAACCTCGGGAGTTATCCCGACCATGCTACTAGCCTAAAATGACCCTTCCGGATCTGATGGAATCGTCAGAATTGGATTCCGATGTCATCTTCTAGAACTTTTGATCGAAAATAATCGTTCAAGGTTCATAAGCTCCAAAACACTAAAACTCACACTATAACCAAACGAATGACCAGGTGACCGAACTTTCAGTCCCGGCAAGTCATAAATGACTTGGGATCGCTATAGGAACGCTCTAAATGACACACAGAAGTCAAGACGCAGAAATGACCAAAGGGTCATTACAGTAAGATCCATGGGATATAACACACAGAAAATTGAGCATTTTAGGTAATTCCAAAAAATGGCTATAAATACGGGAAAAGGCATTAAACAAATGATGTGAATATATATTGTGGTTACCCAACTCATTACGGAGGTCCTTATAAAGTTTTTTTAGTAGAAAAAATTTTGGTGCTCTATGGCGCAATATCCATGGGCTTATACTATACACGAAAAATCGAGGATTTGGGTAATTTCTAATAAGTTTCGGTAAATGCGGAAATTAACGTTAAAAAAATTATGTAAGTTTACGTGGTGGTTCTCCAACTCATTACGTAGGTCCTCGTAAAGCTTTTTGAGAAAAGAATTTTGGGTACTCCGGGGCGCCAGATCCATGGGCTATACCAGACCAAAAATCGACGATTTTGGGTAATTTCTTAAAAAGGGCCTATAAACGCAGAAATAATCGTTAAGAATGGTGTGACTATACGCGGTGGTTCCATAACTCATTACGGAGATCCTCATAATGTTTTTTAAGAAAAAAATTTGGGCGTTTCGCAGCTCTATATCCATGGGCTAACACACGAAAAATCAAGAATTTTGGGTAATTCCAAAAAAGAGTCTTTAAATGCGAAAATAGACGTTAAAAATAGTGGGAGTATACATGGTAATTCCCCAACTCATTATAGAGGTCCTAATTAAGTTTTTGGATAAAAAATATTTTGGTGCTTCAGGGTGCTAGATCTATGGCTAATATACACGAAAAGTCGAGGAATTTGGCAACTTCTTAAAAAAGGCTTGTAAATGCGAAAATAAGAGTTAAAAAATTGTGTGATTATACATGGTTGTTCCCATAGTTATTACGGAGGTACTCATATGGTTTTTTGAGAAAATATTTTTTTGGTACTCCGAAGAGGCAGATCTATGGACATTAATACATGAAAAATCATGGAATTTGGATAATTTCTAAAAATGGTCTGTAAATGCGGAAATAAGGGTAAAAATTGGTGTGAATACACGTGGCAGTTTCCTAATTCATTAAGGTGATCCTCATAATTTTTTTTTTAGAAAAAATATTTTGGTGCTTCAGGGTGTCTGATGCATGGGCTAATATACACGAAAAATCAAGCATTTGATCATTTCTAAAAAGAGCTTGTAAGTACGGAAATAAGCGTTAATAAAATGGTGTGAGTGTAGTGGTGGTTCTCCAACTCATTACGGAGGTCCTCATAAAGTTTTTTTGAGAAAAAAATTTAGGCGCTTTGGGGCACTAGATCCATTGGGTATAACACACAAAAATTGAGGATTTTGGATAATCCCTAAAAAATGGCCTATAAATGCAGAAATATACTTGGTGAGAGTATATCTGTTGGCTTCCCAAGTCATTACGGAGGTCCTCATATAATTTTGTGGAAAAGAATTGGTACTCCGAGACGCCAGATCTAAGGGCTATAATAACAAACATAAAATCAAGGATTTTGGGTAATTCCTAATAAAGAGCCTGTAAATGTGTGAAAAGGCATTAAATAGATGGTGTAAATATATGTGGTGGTTCCCCAACTCATTACAGAGGTCCTCATAAAGTTTTTTGAGAAAACGATTTTTTGGTGTTCCAGGGAGCAATATCCATGGGCTAATAATATATTCAAAAATCGAGGATTTGGGTAATTTCTAATTAGGGACTGTAAATGGGAAATAGGCGTTAAGCATGATGTGAGTTTACATGGTGGTTCCCTAACGCATTACAGAGGTCCTCATAAAGTTTTTTGAGAAAAAAAAAATAGGGTACTCTGGGGCACCAGATACATGGGCTACAACACACCAAAAATCGAGGATTTTTTGGATAATCACTAAAGAAGGGCCTGTAAATGAGGAAATAGGCGTTAAAAATTATGTGAATATACGTGGTAATTCCACAACTCATTATGGAGATCCTCATAAAATTTTGTCACAAAAAAATTTGGGCGTTCCACGACGTTAGATCCATTGGCTAAAACACACGAAAAATAGAGGATTTTGGATAATTTCTAAAAAGGAGCATATAAATGCGAAAATAACCGTAAAAAAGTGGTGTTAGTACATGTCGTGTTTCACCAACTCATTACGGAGATCCTCATAATATTTTTTGAGAAAAAAAATTTTGGTACTCCGGGGCACCTAATGCATGGTTAAATATACACGAAAAATCGAGGAATTTGAGTACTTTCTAAAAAATGGCCGGTAAATGCAAAAATTGGCGTTAAAAATAATGTATGTATACATGGTAGTTCCTCAACTCATTTCGGAGACCCTCATAAGGTTTTTTTTGGGGGGGGGGAGGGGAATAGGGTGCTCAAGGACGGTAGATCCATGGGTATAACACACGAAAAATAATGGAATTAAGGTCATTTGTAAAATAAGAGCATGTAAATGCGGAAATATGCGTTAAAAATTGTGTGAGTATAGTGGTTCCTCAACTCATTACGGAGGCCATCATAAAGTTTTTTTTGTGAAATAAATTTTGGGTTCTCCGGGGAACCAAATCCATGGTCTATAACACACAAAATATTGAGGATTTTGGTTAATTCCTAAAAAGGACCTGTAAATACAGAAATAGGCGTTAAATATGATGTGCGTATACATGGTGGTTCCCCAGCTCATTACGGTGATTCTCATAAAGTATTTTGAGAAAAAGAAATTGGTGCTCTAGATGCCACATCCAAGGGTAAAATACACGAAAAATAAAAAAAATTGGGTAATTTCTAAGAAAGGGCCTGTAAATGATGATATAGGCGTTAAAAATAGCGTGAGTATACATAGTGGTTCCCTAGCTCATTATGGGGGTCCTCATAAAGTATTTTGAGAAAAAATAAATTTGGTTGTCTGGGGGCGCCAGATCCATGGATATACACGAAAAATCAAGGAATTTGGGTATTTCCTAAGAAAAGGCCTATAAATGCGGAAATAAACGTTAAAAAATGGTGTGAATATACGTGGTGATTCCCCAACTAATTGCAGGGGTGTTCATATAGTTTTTTGAGAAAAAAATTGGGTGCTCCAGGGCACCAAACCCATGGGTGATAACACACGAAATATCGAGAATTTTGGGTAATTCTTAAAAATTGGCCTGTAAGTGCAAAAGTATGAGTTAAAAATAGTTTGAGTCTATGTGGTGATTCCCCAACTTACTACGGAGGTCCTCATACAATTTTTTGAGAAAAAAATTTGGTGTTCCTAGGAGTTAGATCCATGGATTAGCTAATATACATGAAAAATCAAGGAATTTTGGTAATTCCTAAAAAAGGCATGTAAATGCGGAAATAGGCGTGAAAAAATGGTATGAGTATACGTGGTGGTTCTCAAACTCATTGCGTAGGTCCTCATAATGTTTTTTAGACAAAAGAAAATTTGGGTGCTCTGGACGCCATATCCATGGGCTATAACACACGAAAAATTGCGAATTTTGGCTAATTCCTAAAAAAGGGTCTCTAAATACGAAAATATGCGTTAAAAAAAGGTCTAAAGTATATGTGGTGGCACCCCAACTCATTACGGAGGTCCTCATAAATTTTTTTGAGAAAAAATTTTTGTTGCTCCGGGGCGTTAGATCCATGGGCTAATATATATGAAAAATCAAGAAATTTGGGTAATTTCTAAAAATTGGCTTGTAAATACGGAAATAGGCGTTAAAAAAATTGTGTGAGTATACGTGGTAGTTCCTTAACACATTGCGGCGGTCTTCATAAAGGTTTTTGAGAAAAAAAAATTGGGTGTTCTGGAGCGCTAGATTCATGGGCACACACGAAAAATCAAGCATTCTGGGTAATTTCTAAAATAGGGCTTGTAAATGCGAAACGTTAAAAATAGTGTGAGTACACGTAGTGGTTCCCCAACTCGTTGCGGAGGTCCTCATAATGGTTTTGAGAAAAAAATTGGTGCTCCGAGTCGTAAGATCTTTGCGCTAATATACACAAAATCGATGAATTTGGGTAATTCCTAAAAATGGCTTGTAAATGCTGAGGTCCTCATAAACCTTTGTTAGAAAAAACTTTTGTGTGCTTCGGGACGCCAAATCAAATGTCTATAATACACGAAAAATCGAAGAATTTGGGTAATCCTAAAAAGGGCATATAAATGCAGAAATAGGTGTTAAAAATGGTGTGATTTTACGTGGTGATTCCCCAACTCATTACGGAGATCCTTATAAAGGTTTTTGAATTAAAAAATTATGCTCCAGTGCGCTAGATCCATGGGCTATAACACACGAAAAATTGGAAATTTTGGGTGATTCCTAAAAAGGGACTTTATATGGGAAAATAAGCGTTAAAAATCGTGTGAGTATACGTGATAGTTCCCCAACTCATTACGGAGGTCCTCATAAAGGTTTTATAGAAAAAGAATTGTGCTCTAGGGCGCTAGATCCATGGGCTATAACACACGAAAAATTAAAGATTTTGGGTATATTCTAACAAATGGCCTGTAAATGCGGAATTTATGTGTTAAAAATAGTGTGAGCATACGTGGTGGTTCCTCAGCTCATTACAAATGTCCTCATAAAGTTTTTTTTAAAAAAAATTGTGCTCTAGGTCGTGAAATCAATGGCCTAAATATACACAAAAAATTAAGAAATTAAGGGAATTCCTAAAAAATGGCATGTCAATGCGAAAATAGGCGTTAAAAATTATGTGAGACATGGTGGTTCCCCAACTTATTACGGAGGTCCTCTTATAGTTTTTTGAGATAAAAAATTGAGTTCTCCAGAGCGTCAGATCCATGGGCAACACACGAACAATCAAGGATTTTGGATAATTCTTAAAAAAACCTGTAAATGTGGGAATAAGCGTTAAAAAAATTATGTTTTACACAAGGTGGTTCCGCAACTCATTACAAAGGCGTTAAAAATTTGCCTGACCCGAGGACTCCTGACCTGAATATGCTTGACCTAAGAATGCATGACCCGAGAAAGGCCTGACCCGAGAACACCTGATAGGTCTTCATTTCAAATTGGCTTTGATATCTTTAAAATTTGAAAGATGCACACCTGACATGAGAACGCCTGACCTGAGAATACCTGACCTGAGAATACCTGACCCGAGAATGCCTGACCCAAGAACGTCTGACCTGAGAACGCTCCCTGAGAACACCTAAGGACGCCTGACATAAGAACGACTGACCTAATGACGCATGACCTGGGAACAACTGACCTGAAAATGCCTGACCCGAGAATGCATAATCGGAGATGGCCTAACATAGGTCTTCATCTAAGATAAAAAATTTGAGTGCTTCAGAGTCCCAGATCCAGGGGCTACTAACACACGAAGAATCAAAGATTTTGGGTACTTCTTAAAGAAAATCTGTAAATGCGGAAATAGACATTAAAAAATTGTGTGAGTTACAAAGGCATTAAAAATTGCCTGACCCGAGGAAGCTTGACATGAGAACGCCTGACCCGAGGACGCTTGACATAAGAACGCCTAACCCGAGAACGCCTGACCTGAGAACGCCTGACCCGAGTACGCCTGACATGAGAACGCCTAACCCGAGGACGCTTGACATGAGAACACCTGAACCGAGAATGCCTGACCCGAGGACGCTTGACATGAAAACGCCTAACCCGAGAATGCCTGACCTGAGAATGCCTGACCCGAGAACGCCTGACCTGAGAACGCCTGACCCGAGGACGCCTGACCTAAGAATGCCTGACCCGAGAACGCCTGACCCGAGGATGCCTGACCCGAGGATGCCTGAGGATATCCGCCTGACCAGAGAATGCCTGACCTGAGAATGCCTGACCCGAGAACGCATGACCCGAGCATACCTGACCTGAGGACGCCTGACCCGAGAATCCTTGGGTCGAGAACGCCTGACCTGAGAACGCCTGAACTGAGAACGCCTGACCCGAGAACGCCTGACCCGAGAACGCCTGACCTGAGCACGCCTGACCTAAGAATACCTGACCCGAGGATGCCTGACCCGAGGAAGCCTGACCCGAGGATGCCTGACCCGAGGATGCCTGACTTGAGAACGCCTGACCGGAGAATGCCTGACCTGACAACACCTGAACTGAGAACGCCTGACCCGAGGACGCCTGCCTGACCTGAGGACGCCTGACCAGAGGATGCCTAACCTGAGGACGCCTGACCCGAGGATGCCTGCCTGACCTGAGGACGCCTGACCAGAGGATGCCTAACCTGAGGACGCCTGACCCGAGGATGCCTGACCCGAGGATGCCTGACCTAGGATGCCTGACCAGAGAATTTCTGACCCGAGGATGCCTGACCAGAGATGCCTGAACTTGAGGACACCTAACCGGAGGATGCCCGACCTGAGAACACTAATCCTGAGGACGCCTGACCAGAGGATGCATGAACCTGAGGACGCCTGACCCGAGGATGCTTGACCCGAGGATGCCTGACCTAGGATGCCTGACCAGAGAATGTCTGACCCGAGGATGCCTGACCAGAGATGCCTGAACTTGAGGACACCTGACCGGAGGACGCCTGACCTGAGAGCGCTAATCCTGAGGACGCCTGACCAGAGGATGCATGAACCTGAGGACACCTGACCGAATGACGCCTGACATGAGAACGCTAATCCTGAGGACGCCTGACCTGAGGATGCCTGACCTGAGGACGCCTGACCTGAGGACGCTTGACCAGAGAATGCTTGACCCGAGAATGCCTGACTCGAGAACACCTGATCCGAGAACGCCTAACATGTCCTCATTTCAAATGGGCTTTGACATCTTTGAAATTGGAAAGATGCACTCCTGACTTGAGCATGCCTCACCTGAGAACGCCTGACCTGAGAATGCCTGACCCGAGAACGCCTGACCCGAGGATGCCTGACCCGAAGAAGCCTGACCTGAGAACGCCTGACCAGAGAATGCCTGACTTAGCACGTCTGACCCGAGGAAGCCTGACCTGAGAACGCCTGACCCGAGAACGCGTGACCTGAGAACGCCTGACCCGAGAACGCCTGATCGGAGGACGCTTGACATGAGAACACCTGAACCGAGAACGCCTGACCCGAGGACGCTTGACATGAGAAAGCCTGACCCGAGAATGCCTGACCCGAGGACGCCTGACCTAAGAATGCCTGACCCGAGAACGCCTGAACCGAGGATGCCTGACCCAAGGATGCCTGAGGATATCCGTCTAACCAGAGAAAGTAACCTGAGGATGCCTGACCCGAGGATACCTGACCAGAGGATGCCTGACCTGAGGACGCCTGACCGGAGGACGCTTGACGCGAGGATGCCTGACCAGAGAATGCCTCACCTGAGGATGCTTAACCAAAGAACGCCTGACCCGAGGATGTCTGACCTGAGAATGTCTGACCCTCGAATGCCTGACCCGAGAATGCCTGACCTGAGGATGCATGACCTGAAGATGCC
>JAJOOF010008345.1:0-11840 GCA_029582545.1 Solanum lignicaule | reverse complement strand
AACAAATCTCCCCTTTTGGCTGGATTTTCTTGACAAAGCTTGATCTGTCTTCTTCATTGCATGATAATCTTGTTCTTCACAAAATCTTCATCACTGTTACTTGCCATGGTTAAAAATAAAATTTAAAATATATGGATTAAAAATGGGTTAAAAATATTTTGTTTTTATTCTTAAAAATTGCAGCAACAGGAATGTTGAAAATATGGTTGAAACTTCTTCTCCACATGTAGCTTGACAAAAAATCTTCATTATCATCAAATTGATTACAAATTGATTTGAAACCATCTTGAGCCTGTCTTCAACCTCATTGAACCATAGGACCACCAGATCTTTGAACCATGTGCTCTGATACCACTTGTTGGGTTATGAAGGATGATTAGGGCGTCATGCGGAAACTTACTATTTGCAAATCATATAGTTGATAAATCAGATAACAAAACTTATACTAAAAATCAAAATATTATTATATCAAAACTAATATAAAGAAAAACATTGAAACTTTAAAGAGAATAAATCTCCCCATAAACAAGACTCTTAAACGACTACATTGTGGATGTTATTGTTTTGTGTTAAAAGAAACAAACATATATTTATAGAGTCCTAAAACCTTTCCTACTAGAAAAGAACTAGCTACTCGAAAACCTTTTTCTAAGAGGAAATAATAAACCAAATATGAAAGAATATTATATTTTCCTTTCAGGAAAAGTAAAAACATTTATGGTAATGTTTTGTCTTTTCTTTAAGGAAAAATAAATCTTAAATTATGGTAAGAAAATCAGGGCAAAATCCTAACACCATGTCCATTAATCCAAAAAGTGTATAAAATTGGAGGGGGACATGGACCTTACCTCCAACAAGCACCTTCACAACAAAAAACTTACCACGAGAAAGTTATACGCCTGACTATATAACTTATGCCTTGTGATATAGTTGAGTCCAAACACATCCCTATTGCTACTATTAACGCTCGCTGGATCCACACGTATTTCAAGGTTACTTTAGACCCCTCTCTTAAGCATCTTCAATTTGTATTAAGGTCGTTTTAATTAGTAGAATTTTTTGGGGTTTTACAACTTTAATTTCATGTTATGGAGGTATTTAGAAGCTACATCACTTCAAAGGGAGGTCCCAAGTCGAGTCCTAACTTCTTTTTTGGCAATATTTTTTTAGTTCACATCTTAATTTTTCTGTCCTCTGAAACAATCCAGTTAATTTAAACCTTCACATTCAAATAATACGAAAGACATTAAAATTTAAAACCCTAGAATTCCACAAGCATGTGAAACTTTAAAAAGGTCAAATTAGGTCAATAGTCTTTGCCCTTTTCGATATCCATATTAAGTTCATTTCTCATCTCTTTCCACAACATATATTTTAACCCTTTATTATTAATCTATGGTTAAAACCTAATTAGTTGAATATGAATGAGAAAAAAGAGTACCTATTTAAGTTTTAAGATTATCTAGGATTAGAAAAGGAATAACAAATAATATTAGTGTGAGAAAGTATTAAATATTTTGACTCATGCATACAAGTTTGACATCTCAATTTCTTTCTTTAAATCAACTTGTCGATTCAGAAATGGAATCCAATTTGTTTACATTAATTTATCATAACTTGACATCCTTAATTAATTCATTTCGAATTCATTAGGAATGATGTTAAAGTAGTTGCATGTTAAAAGTATGACACAATACATAAACGTGTTTTTAACTTGGTTTTAATAGATATTTATGTTCTTTGACTTTGAGTGCGCACAAATAAACATTTAAGCTTGTATAAAATTGAACAAATAGACCCATGTGTCCTATGTGGCTAAACAAAAGTATTTTTTGGAATTAAGGCTAAACAAAAGTGAGTAATGAATCCACTCGAGTTGTCACATTAAAAGAACTTTGAACAAAATAGTATACATATTCCTATTTAATTATAGAGTATGTACGGTATGGAGGAAAATGTTTTTTTAGAATTGGAATCCAACCTCGATCCTAACACTCGAATCGGGATACAATCTTGATGAACGATCCGAAATCTAATCAGGAATTTTGACTTAGGACCTAACCTCAACTTTCAATTTGGGACCTGACATTCAAATTGGGATCCAATCTTTAACCCAACCTCGACATTCGAATTTGGACATGATCTTGATGATGATCCAGGATATGAGCACGAAACTTGACTCGGGAACCCGGGGCTGATATTAAAACTGTGACTTGACCCCGACGTTCAAATTTGGACACAACCCTGACGATCGATCCATGATTTGAACCCAACACCCTATTCAGGATCTGACCTCGACTCCTGACTCAAAACCCGACATTTGATCTGGAACTGATCCTGACCATAACATCGATAGCCGACCTTGATGATTGATCTGAGACTCGATCCTAAAATCCGATCTGGGACCCAGTCCTAGCACCTAGTTCGGGACCCGACTTCCAAATCGAAATCCAACCTCGGCACCCGATTTCAACACTCGACCCGGGACCTAAACCCAACATTTGGCTTGGGACCAAACCTCGACTCTCGACTTGAAATCCACCTCTGACACCTGACTTAAAATCGCACCCCGACACCTGACTCAAAAATCAATCCCAACACCCAGTCCAAAATCCGACCTTGAATCTTGACCCCGGATCTGACCCCGTCCCTGATCCGAGACCCGACGTCTAAATTGGAATTGACTCTGATCCTGACCTGAGACCCATAACCTGAAAGTTGGGTCTCGATTTGAGGTCGGGATTTGGGTCCCGAATCGAGAATCATGAGTCGAATTCTGGATTAGTATCGGGAATCGGTACTCAAGACTTGAGTTAAGGTGGAAAGTTGAGGTGTGAGGTTGGAAAAGAGTTTTGAAAAATGTTTTCCTTATTTTGGAGGTAAGTCGATTTTCATTTAAGCCTATTTGGATTGACTTATCTTAAGTGCTTTTAAGCATTTTTGGAGTGTTTGAATAAATTTAAAAAGTGCTTATAAGCATTTGATTTAAAGGTAAAATGTTAAAAAATAAGTCAAAAGCCAAAACAATCCAAACAGGCTCTCAATTTGGAAAACATTTTTCAATTTTTTTTTTGAAATTTGCTTTATACCAAACTCACTCATATATATCCCAGCTTGTATAATAGTATTTAAAATTGATTAAAATTTTAATTAAGTAATTTTACATCAACTCGAATTATAATTACTAAATTAGACACCCGATACTACGAGGGCAATCTTGTCATTTCATGTGCTTCACGATGATAATGGTCATCATTTCACAAGTTTATGGTTGTAAGTATAAAGTTCTTTTGCATTAACATGTGCTTTCCCCTTTTTTTACCAGCTTAGAAAACCACTGCTTTGACTGTAACCGTTGCATTTATTTTTTTTATTTGTCAAATTCCCCACTCTCTTCATCCTTTCTCCTATAGCAATTAGTTTGTCCGATTAGTTAAGAGGTTAAAAATAATATTATTATTTTCTTTTAAATGGTGCTTATTTTTTAAAAGTAAACATGTTTGATCAATTTTTTGAGAAAAAAATAAATATATTTTGGAGTAGCACAAATTGAGGAAATCCTTTCTAGTGTGTTATTTATAAAATTGTATATTATATAATTCAAACATATACGTATATGGCACGTGCAATGCACATGTCTGTAACACCCCGCTACTAGAAATACTTTAAATTAGAAAGAAATCGTTTTTGGAAATAAACAAATTTGGAAAGTTTGACAAAGTTAAGCTAAGTATGAGTTTTGGGTCAACTTCAAATGACCATAACTCCTATCTTAGGATGAGTTAGGTAAGCTACTAGATACCGTAGGAAAGATCTTTGAATTATCTTTCCAACGCCGTCGAGTTTTCTCAGTTTCGAGTTCGTATGAAGGAGATATCCCCATTTGAAGTCGGGATGTCTAGATAAGGAAAGTCAAAACCGGATTTTAGAAGGATATTACGGTCTTTTCACTACCCAATTAATTAAATCCGTTTTTAGTAATTTATTTGGGGTCTAAACAAGATTTGGTTCAGTTTACGCACTCAAAGATTTCACGCTAGGGTTTTAGAGAGAAGAACTCAAGAGAGAAGAGAAGAGGAAAGTCAAGATTTGTCGTCTTCGTGAGGAATTGATTGTGGATTTCATCAAGGATTTGATCCTACAAGGTATGTGAGACTTTCATAACGTTGGGTTCGTTCACCCACGTGTCAAACCTGTTTATTTCAGCGTGAGTAGTCCTAAAAAGATTGGAAGTTTGAATGTTCTTGAATTGCTTTCGTTCTTGAATTTGGGTTGAGATTGAGGAGTTTCTTGAGGTTATAGTGTTGTTTCCTTGAATTGTTTGAGTTAGATTCTTGTGTATATATGTTGGGTATTTGAATCTAAAGACAATTTGAAAAAAAGAACTGAGCTTAGGCGAATTGAGGGTTAGAAAACAAAGAAGGAAAAAGTCGGGCGAATCTGGGTACCAGGTCTGCACATGTTCTTCAGGATTGGGTAATTCTTCTCCGCGGAGCGGAGCGGTCACAGACCGTTCTGCCTCAAAATTCATTTCGCGACCAAATATTTAAATGCATCTCCGCGTCGCAGACTTGCTTTCAGACAGTGATTTGTTGATCTTTTCTCATGTTTAACTAACTAAAAACACTCCAAAACATCATGAGATCTTTCCTATCACAAATCACAATCCTTGAATCCCTAATTCAATTCAAGAAAAGTTAAGAGTCAAGTCAAGAGAAGTTAAGAATCAAGTTAAGATAAGTTCATAAAGTTTTCCCAAGGTCTTTTACAAATGTTTTAACTTTATTTTTAAGACTTGAGTTTTGAGTTGAGTAAAGAGTAAAGAGTAAAGATTGAAGTTCATTTCTTCAAAAAGAGTATATCGGGACTATGTATTCCCAAAGAGTAAATGCTTTCACAATTAAACAAGAGAGGAAACTTTGATTTCCAAGAGAGCCTTTGAGCTAAGTTTTGAGCAATTATCTCAAACTACAGAGTTATGTTTTTAAACATATTGAGCTAGTATATTTTGGGAGTAGTATTGAGCACCGATATGGGGGAGAGTTCAAACAACTCCCGCCCCCCATAAACTATGTAGCCACCATGGGTAGAAAAGGGTCATACTTTTTAGATGATTCCTTAGTGCTTTTTAGCATAGACTAGTGGATCCACTTAGTAGTCAGGTTTTATACCCATGGCAAGGTATAGGACGGCCTTGGCAACGTGAGGCAAAACGTTGTATCATCACAATAGCTCTTAAGTGATGGTTGTCGATTAGAGAAATTCCCACAGAAGTATTTTGTATCATTATATACACAGAGTTACTTGTATTTTTATATACATCCAGAGTTTATATTGTATCTTTGCATACATACAGAGTTACTATTGTATTTCTAAATACACAGAGTTGCTATCCATGTTTTAAAAGCTTTTCTTTATATTGCATTTATATTATTGCTTTATATTGAAATGAGTTCAGTTCAATTTAGTTGAGTTGAGACCAGGTTTGTTCTTTTAGTTCCCTTTTCAAGCTTATGTCTTGTTTTAGAATTCCCCTTGCATGCTCGTACATCCAATGTACTGATGCCATTTGGCCTGCATCGTTTTATGATGCAGATACAGGTAACCAGGATCACCATCCAGCGCTTCGTTGATCCAGTTGAGCATTCAGAGTTATTGGTGAGTCTCCTTGCTTTCGAAGGATCCCCTTTTTCATTACTTTATCATTTTAGTTCATTAGGATGTTGTGGGTCTTGTCCCGACGTCCATCTCAGTTGTTAGAGGCTTCATAAATAGTTAATTGATGTTAGTTCTTGAATCTTTCCATTTTTGTTTTGATGTTTGAGACTTAAGTGCCTTTTTGGCCAGTGAATGTTTCTTTATACATTCTAAGTTGTTTTTATTGAGATTTCAGTTTACTTTTAGAGTATTTTTAACATGAGTAAGTCTTCCGCTGAGTAGTAAGCCAGGCCAAGGATTTGCTTGGCGCCAGTAATGGTTCTCGAGTGCCAGTCCCACCTAGGGTGTAGGCTCGGAGCATGACAATGTCAAGAATTTAGTAGTATTATATTAAGGTACTATATATAATTTTTTTCCTTTTTTTAAGTGGGTCGCCATATTTAAAGTATCTCATTTTCTTAAGTTTCATATCCTAATCATCATCAATTGTTTATTAAAATAATATCTCAACTATTAATTGTTTGAGGTTGATACCTGAACTTTAAGTTAACTAGAAAAACTAAACAATAATTAATTGTTGAGGTATGTTTTAATAAACAAAAATTGGTGATAATTCAAATAAGAAATTCACACCTGACAATTTTGATATAAAACTCCAAAAATCGAAAAAGTTTAAATGTGCCTTTTACTATCGACTCTAGGCCTTTTAACAACTATAACAAATTTTTATGTAAGTTGGTAAACTGAAATTTGATTGGTTATGGTAAATTTTTTTTATACGTGCAGATTTACTGAAGCAAATTTAAGATATCAATTTCAACTTGCATTTCTTTTCATTTTTATTTATTGATTATATTAAAAAGAAACGAGTTCTACTTTTCATATATTCAAATCACAATATTTATAACATGAAACACAAATAGTCATCCATGTTGTCACGTAGACCATCAGTCATAATGGTTTTATGATGGTTCGGATCACTTTAGAAATATCATGGTGATGCTTGATGAATTAGGGATCTTCAATTAAAGAGCACCATGATTTACAAACGCATTTGAATCGTAAAAGCAATTTGACAAGAAGCCTTAGAAGAATGTTAATGGTGATATCATTAGGCATTTTGAAGATCTTTGGATTGAGCAATTGATTGGTTGTGGGTAGTGTTTTGAGTTTGAGTTTTTCTTATTCTATAAGAGGGAGTATCTAAGCTCTTCTCTGTCAACATATTTGCTTCATCATGAAGGCAATCTTGTTATTTCATGTGCTTTACTAGGATAATGATCACCATTTCACGAGTTTCTGATTGAGAGAAGAAAGTTCTACTTACAATCAGAAACTCGTGAAATGATGATCATTATCCTCGTGACTACAATTACAAATTTATTACTCCCGGTTAAAAAAAATGACCTACTTTCCTTTTTAGTCTGTTTAAAAAAGAATGACCTCTTTCATTTTTTGGTAACATTTTAATTTCAGCTTTCTACGTGGTATGTTTAAGGCCACCACAAGATTAAAGGGCAATTTTGTACATTTGACATAACTTTAATTTAACACCACAAGATTCAAAAGTCATTTTTTGTTTTCTTTAACTCCATGTCAAGTCAAACTAGGTCACTTTTTTTGAAACGGGGGATTATTTATTAAAAATATCACTGCATTAATCATTCCTTAGTTTAATAAAAAAAAAATGGATGTAATATTTAGTTAAAGTTAAAAATAGAATATGTGGAGTTAAGTGCAAAAGAATATTTGAATGTCAACTTTGTTTATCAATATTGAAGTTTCATATTTGCAAATAGGTCAAATCAATATTTACAATACTTAAATTTATGGTATTTTAAAGATTGAAATGATATTTGATGGTTAAATATGATAATTGTAGGAATGAATAGTAGCCAAAGTCCTTTCTAAAAAAATTGGATAACTTTTTTGTATTTCTTATGATTCCAGGTAAGCTTACTTTCTACGATAACCTCTGTATATTATTTTATAGAGCACTAATTGCTGAAGACGAAGTTTTTTTCCTTATTAGTCATTTTTGTATGTTACTATTTACTACTATATAAGCAACTGGAAATTAAAATACATTTTTGTTACCTATAGTTTCTGTTTTATGTCATTCAAATCACAACATATACATCTCAAAATGTGAGAGTCAATAATCCATTAATTTATTGTTAATAGTGTGTATACATACAACTAATTAAGCACTTTTGACTTCTCTATTTACTGAACTTTTTTGAGTTTACCAGCTTAATTAACTTCTATGTCTTAACTTAACAAAATCTATTTTTTAATCTCTCATTCAAAAACTTTAATTCAACAAGCACGTGAAACTGTGTAAAGGTCAAAGAATGGCCTATAATTGTCATTGTCCCCATTTTATCGACAATGATATTTGTGATGGTTTCTATCCTTGAAACTAAAAATAAAGGACTACAAACAGAGGTGTTTACAATTTAATTTAAAATCAATTTAAATTGAAAATTATATCAAATCGATTTGATAAATTAATTTTTATTTGTTAGGACATCATAACAGTAGTTGTATCCTATTAGAATTTATGCTTATAGTTTATCTCCAAAAGAGTTTGTATTCAACTACATCTTTGTGTAATCTGTATATATTAAGGAAGAACTCTTCCATGAAATACAATCGAGTTTTAACATATTTATAAAAAATTTACGTGGTATCGGAGCTTTGTAAAGACTCAAGTCTCATAATGGCACTTCCCTCAATTACCAGTATCTAGGTTGGAAATTTTTTATCCTGAGCGAGGTGCACATAGTGTCAATTGTATGAGGTCTTATTTTTGGCTGCCAAATGTATATAGGACCCACATTCCACTTTCCTTTCATTTCCTTTTCTCATCAATTTTAACCTTTATCTACTTTTTCTTTTCCTTCGAGAAAACATCCAAATGCCCCCTCAAGCTACGTGTGGATTTCCAATTACATACTTATCTGCTGCCAAATGTATATAGGACCCACATTCCACTTTCCTTTCATTTCCTTTTCTCATCAATTTTAACCTTTTTCTACTTTTTCTTTTCCTTTGAGAAAACATCCAAATGCCCCCTCAAGCTATGTGTGGATTTCCAATTACATACTTATCTTTTACTGGGGTTCTATTACCGCTTGAATTACTTTAAAATCGATCAAGTAAGCCCCTAAGTGTTGACATGTGCTGACATGACATAGAGAGTGCATTTCACTCTCTTTGAGAGAGTGAGAAGCAAAAAACAATTAAAAAAGAACATTTTAAATATATTTTTATTATAATTAAATTGTATATTTTTATTTTCTTTTTTATTTATTTTTATAAGAAAAATTACCCCTTTTAATGGAGGGAATTACTTTCCCTTTCACTTCTTTGGGAGAAGAAGATAGCAGTCCCAACATTCCCATCTATAGATGATAAATCCTAATATTTAATAGAAAAAATCATCGAACGAGCCGGCGATGAGGAAGAAATAATCACTGGAAAAGATGAACTCACCGACAAATTTGAAAATTTATTCTTGAGCTTCAAAGCTCTTTAATAATGGTTGTCCATGGATTTGTATTTCCTCCTTATTTGTCAAAGTTTTTCTTTAACTCAAATCAATTGATCTAGATGTTTTCAAACTCAAGAACTCAACAATGAGATTCCCATAAAGGATTCAATTTAGTCTCTACGATTAGTAATTGAAAATGAAAATTTTCAGATTTGGATTCAAACCCAGCAACCACAATTTTATTTCTTTTTATTTTGACAGCTTTGTAGGTCAGTGGGGTTTTCTGATTTTTGGCTTAAATCTTCACACCTAATTCGAAATCAATTAACAAGTAATGTGTAGATTCAATACACCAAACCCAATCATATTCACAAACTTCCCAGATTTGCACAAATTCGATGAACACAATGAAGAACAATAGTTTTTTTTTTCTTTCAAATTTTAAGAAATTTCAAAGATGAAAGAAGAATCTAATTTTTTTTAAAAAAAAATTATTATATATGCCTGACAGCTGACAGTGTGTGTCCACCACTTTGGGTTATGAATATGGGTGTATAGTTTTAGGGTGATATTTATATCGTTTTAAAATAGTTTAACGGGGTAATAGGATCCCCGTAAAGTATAAATGTGTAGTTGGAGTTAATACCTCTGATGGTCACTCAACTATGCACTCTTCTCTCAGAAAGTCACTCAACTTTCAATTTTAACTCAAAAGTCACTCAACTATGCACTTTTCTCTCAGAAAGCCACTCAACTATCCACTCTTCTCTAAAAAAGTCACTCAATATATTTAATTACTTTTTTAATTAAAATTTGCTAATATTAATTGTTTATATAACAAACCAAAATTTAAAAAAATCAAAAATACTATTTAAACCATTTAATGACCTGCTCCACTTGACCCGACCCGCTAAAAATATAATATTGACCCATTTTATTTTGCCCTTACTCCTAAATTACTCCTCTGCTCCTAAAAATATAAAATGCCATTTTATGTATGCACTTTTTCCTTTATGAAGCAAGTTAATGAATTTACTAAGTTGCCATCTCTTCTATGGTCTGCTGCAACTTTCCTTGTTGCCATCTCTTCCACTTTCACTGTCACGCCCCGAGCCTACACCTTAGACGTAGCCGGCACTCGAAGACCATTGCTGGCCCCAAGCGAACCCTTGGCCTGACTTTCTTAACTCAGCGGAAACCTAACTCAACAGAATAACTCCATGCAATGCAAGGACATAAAATAACTTAACTGATAAAAATCTGGCCAAAAAGGCAACTTGAGTCCCAAAATAACATAATTACATATATACATAGATGAGAGACTCAAAACTCAAAACTAACGGACTGACTGTCTATGAAGCCTCTATAATACTGAGATGGATGTTGGGACAGACCCTGCAACATCCTAATAAAACAAAACTAAGAGAACAAAATGATCGAGTTCTTCAGAAAGCAAGGAGGCTCACCACTGACTCTGGAGTGCTCAACTGGATCAACGGCGTGCTGGATGCTGATCCTGGGTACCTGCGTTTGCATCGTCATAAGATGCAGGCCAACTGGCATCAGTACATTGAATGTACGAGTATGCGAGCTGGAAAACTAAGCAACATAGGCTAGAAGGAAATCTGGAAGAAACTGAATAACTTACCTGGCTCAACTCAACTCAACCTGATTGACTCATTTCAATATAATGCAATTTAAAACAAGTGCAATATAAAGAAAAAGCTGTTTAAAACCTGTTATAAACTCTATGTGTATACAAAGATACAATAAGCCTGAGATGTATATAGAAATACAAATGAACTGATGTGTATAAAAATATAATACTTTCTGTGTATAAAAATACAATAATTGTTGTGGGAGTTTCTCTAACCGACAACCATCACATAAGAGCTATAGTGGTGATGATACAACGATCGACCTCACGCTGCCAGAGCATCCTATACCCGGCCAAAGGTATAAGACCTGAACTGCCTAATGGATCCACTAGTCTATCTGGAAAAGGATCCATCTAAAAAGTATGATCCTTTTCTACCCATGGTGCCTAACATGGTTCTATGGGGGCTGTGGGTTCCTTGAACACTCCCCCAACTCGGTGCTCGATACTACTCCCAAAAATGTACTGGCTCTTATGTTAAAAAAAACATATGTCTTCCTGTTGATTTGAGATAATTACTCAAAACTTAGCTCAAAGGCTATCTTGGAAATCTCAGTTTCCTCTTGTGCTTCATTTAGAAAGCGATAACTCTTTTTCTGAAAAACTAGCCCGAAGGTTCTTTGGAGATCTCAGTTCCAAAGATTGTTTAAATGTAAAATCATTTAGAAACTCCTTTGGGAATACATAGTTCCCTAATAACTTTTGAGAAATGAACTCAACTTTAAACTTTTGACTTAACTTGAAACTCGATACTCTTTACTCAACTTGAAACTCTTGACTCTTTACTCTTTACTTGACTTGAAACTCTATACTCTTTGTTTGACTAGAAACTTGAGCCCTAATATGAAGTTAAAACGTTCATTAAAGACTCTTGCTTGACTTACTTCTTAACTTCTAAGCTTGGCTCTAACTTTACTTGACTTCTAGCTTCACTTGACTTCTAACTTCACTTGACTTGGAAACTAACTCTCCTTGAATTGAATTTATGGATTCAAGGTGTTTGATCACATGCTATGGATGAGTTCTTGA
>JAJOOF010008344.1:0-11893 GCA_029582545.1 Solanum lignicaule | reverse complement strand
CCTAACCTTTACTAAGGTCCTATTACCCCCCCGAACTTATTTTATATGTAATATTCTACCCCTTTTTGGCCTACGTGGCACTATCTTGTGGGCCCAACGCATGTTGACAATATTTTCAAGGATAGTGCCACGTAGGCCGAAAAGGGGTAGAATATTATAGATAAATTAAGTTCAGGGGGGTAATAGGACCTTAGTAAAGGTTAGGTGTGTCTCTGGGATTTCGGGCATAGGCTGGGGGGTACTTATGCATTTTCCCAATAACAAAATAAAAATAAGAACTTGCAAGTTTTATACACCAAATAAATGAAAATATCATATGCAAAATATCAACTTCATAAATGTAGAAAATCTGTGCAAAATATCAAGAATAATTTTATACGACTCTTGTGACTCTTGCATAGTTAGGGGTGTTAATAATACAAAAACATTAAGTTCAAGAGGTAATACGACTCTTGCATAATTTAGGTGTGTAACTGACAAATTCGTTATAGTTAGGGAGTTCTTATGTCTTATCCCTTCTTTTTATCACTTTTCACTAATTGAATTTATGAACTACTCCTTCCCGTCTTTATGGGGGAAGCGAATAGTGAAAGAATTGGGCCATAAATTTTTTTGGGTAATAATTTAAAAATTCTAGGCTAAGCCAATCTCAGAAGGAATCTGAGTGAGCTGAGGTCTAGGGCAATCAGGAAATGAAACGAAGGGAGTATGTCCGTAGACCGTAGATCAATCAACATGCAATACAACTCACATTACATATCGATAACTAAGCAAAGTCTAACTCGATGTAAGATTTTAGTACTTCTTTTCTATTTGTCACGTATATAAGAGAATAAGCACACTCAAGAGTACCACCTAAGTACCAACTGATATTTTTATTATATTTTAAAATACTTTAGGAGGATGGATTTCGCCTATAGTTCAAGCTCACATTCAGAATTAAATAGGCTTACTATTAAACACCAATTGATTTATTATTTTCAAAAAAAGAGATACTTTTCCATTGGCAAAGAATATAAATTGAATTAAATTAAAGAGAAAAAGAATTTCAGTTCATTTTATTTATTTACGATGTAAATGATGCTAAAAAATAATCTATCAAAATTTAGAATATGAGTTAAAACTTTGACCTTGTAAAAAAATCATCAAATATTTAAAATAATCCTCACCAAAGAAAACTTAAAACAGAAAAGTAACTAATTAAGCTAGTGATCAAACATTTGTATGATTTTTATTGGTCATTATACACAAAACAACTCCCTATATAAACATAAGAAAACCCTTCATTCAAACTCATCTAAAAAAAATTTAAAAAAAATTCTTTCTCCATTTCTTCTTTCCAACAACAACAAAAAATACAAAAAAAATATCAAAATCCCAACTAAACAAAAGAGAAAAAAACAAGAAAAATAAATGGGTTCATCAATGAAATCATCTTTGATCCTTTTTTTTACATGTTCCCTTTTCCTCCAAGTCGCTTATGCCGTATATAAAAGTGAGTTTTTGATTTCTTAATTAATCGTGAAAATAATGTGTTCAGTTGAATCTTGTCTTTATTCATGTACATTAAATGTAACGTGCATGAACAAAGAATTTAGAATTACTGATTTCTTAATTAATCATTGTGAAAACAGTGGAATCTCGCCTTTGTTCATGCTCATTAAACATATTGTGCATGAATATAAATTTATTGATTTCTTAATGATAATTGTGAAAATATTGAGCTCAGTTGAACCACTCTTGATCAATCGGTGTTGATGCACATTGCGCTTATACTCCTTTAATGAATTCATACGACACACTTTCTTTTATTTAGTCTGTCTAAAAAAAAATCACATTTCTTTAATCAGAAATAACTTAACTTTAGAATTTTAATTTATTATCTTTACTGAAATGATTCATAGCCACACATATTCTAAGATTTGTTTTAGACAACAATTTTTTTTATTTTTTCTTTTACTTGATATGTTCAGTTAAACTTAAACTGTGTCACATAAATTGAAATAACGCGATTATCTAATCATTCTCTTTCTTTTTGTAGCTGAGGTGAAATGTGAGAGTTTACCAAATGGTGATTGTGCATTTGCAATTTCATCAACAGGAAAAAGGTGTATATTAGAAAAAGCAACAACACCAAAAGATGACTTAATTAGTAGTGAGTATGAATGCAAGACATCAGAAGTGATGGTTGAAAACATGAAGGAACACATTGAAACAGATGAATGTATTGAATCTTGTGGTCTTAATAGAAATTTCTTTGGAATTTCTTCTGATGATTTGCTTGAGCCTCAATTTGTCTCCAAATTATGTGCCCCTGCTTGTTATCAAGAATGTCCCAATATTGTTGACCTTTACTTCAACTTGGCTGCTGGTGAAGGTAAATCAAACAACATTACTAACTTTACGATTCAGTGCAGATATATCACTCGTTAAAAAACATGATGCATATATATACTTCTGTTATCTAATAAATGATGCATATTACAAAACTATGCACAATTTGTTAGACTATGAAAATATTTATGCATCATTTTTTTTTATTGAGGTGTATATAACCGTCTTATTTCGATCTTTTAAATTTGTAGGAGCATACTTGCCAGACCTATGCAACAAGAACAAGAAGTTGCAAAGCAGTGGTGCTGCTGAAGATGGTGTTGATGCTCCTGCTCCATCTCCTTCTATTTTCTAAATTATTTTTGCACCTTATTATAAAAAAAATTTATGAATAATTTCTTTTTACAAGAAGATATTAATGTTTAATTCTTTGGGTTTGCTGAAATTTTTTTCCTGTGACATTTTTATTTTTTGTACCAATTATTTTTTTCAGTGAAAATTTAATAAAGATTCTCCTTTTTTTTTTACATGAGATTTATTGTTTAATTATATATCTATGTTTGCTAGTTTAAACCAGCAAATTAAACATTGTCTGTGAACTTTGCAAAATAAAAGAAAGAAAAATCATACTATCAAAATTTTAATGAGACAATGATATAACAATATTAATTATGCCTTATTATCAAATAAATTAAAATCGATTATACGAATTCTCGTTAGATTATATGTAAATTTAAGCTTAGCTTATAAAATACTATAATTAATGGGTGGAATGTAACTTACAATTTTTTGAGAGTATAACGTATTATGTTTTTGCACCATCTCCTTTAGTAATAATTTAAACATAGTAATTTAGAGTGAAAATATTTTTAAAAATTTCTGTTTATTATAGTGAGGTATTATTATATATGCATACTGATACTTTATAGTAGATCATAAAACTTTAATTATTTTTAAAAAATAAATACATGTTCAAATATAACTTTAATTTAAAAATAATTGAATTTTAAAATTTCAACTCTAAAATTTATGATAAAACGAAAACTTCACATCAATATATATTATTTTGAATATAACAAACCAAACACTCAATAAGAAACAATCCCAGGACAACTTATCTCATCATAACTAATCCCAACATAACTTATCCCGACATAACTTATCCCATCATAACTCATATTCAAACCAAACGACCCCTAAAGGTACGTGGAAGACTAAAAAGAATATCAAAATTGGATAAAATGGTCCACACGACCAATTATTTTTTTATAAATAGGCAACAATTCCAATACAAGATTCACCAACTAAAATAGCACAAAAACATAAAATAAAATGTCAATTTTACCCTTTGAACAATAAGCACACATATTAACGGAGTGCTGCTACTTATTAAAAAAAGATATTTTCTTTAGCTTTTCATTCGATATTCAGAGTCTAGATTGGAGCTCCGACTAAATTTGAATATCGTATTGCATGATCGTTTTGGGTGTGATGCTCTCAACATGATTTTCTTCATACCAAAAGTCAAATATGAGATCTCTAATTAAGGATGAAACAATTTCACTATTGCACCAGTAAAAGAAAACGTTTAGGAATGTGTTGTATATTTCAAACATAGTTCTTTTTGAAAAATACGAATAATATTTTTGAAGAGTTCGAGCAACGTAGGTTACGAGGGTAAAAATGGTAAAGCAAACAAATTTCGAAGTAAGGAGCTGTCTTCACTCTCTCTATATACCTACCTTCATCTATTTTGCAGTTGCACTTAGGCGGGTACCCAAAACTACACAAAATCAAAATTTTAAAACCAAAAAAAATGGAAAACGATACACCGGAAGTTCAAGAAGTGAGCGTCGCCGTTGACGATTTTCACGGCGGAGGAATTGGGGATGCCTCCGTCGGCGGCGGTGGTAGTGGTGGTGGTGTTGATGGCGGTGATGAAGAGGAAGTGTTGATGGTAGAGGATGGAAGTGGAAGCAGTGACCAACTGAGAAAGAAAACGGCAGACCGTGTTAAAGGACCATGGTCACCTGAAGAAGACGCTATACTTAGTCGTTTGGTAAGCAATTTTGGGGCGAGGAATTGGAGTTTGATCGCTCGTGGAATTCCCGGTAGATCGGGGAAATCGTGCCGGTTGCGGTGGTGTAATCAGCTTGACCCTGCTGTTAAACGCAAACCCTTTACCGGTAACTTTCGAAAACCATATGTTTTTTTTTGTTCTGCCATTTGGTGAAAAGGGGTTTCATGGATATTCAGTTTCTACTTGTGATTTGATCCTGCATTGATGTTTACTTTTGAGTAAAGTTTGGATTTTGAATTTGGGGTTGATAAGATCTTGATAGTAAAGTATTGAGTATTGATCATTGTTGAATATCTGTTGAAAATATAGTTTCTACTTGTGATTTTGTAGTTTGTATTGTTTAGCTCAGGTAAAGTTTGGATTTTGAACTTGGTGTCAAGAAAATCTTTTCAGTTAAGGTATTGACCAAAGTTGAATATTTCTGGTGAAATGTAGTTTCTACTTGTGAGTTTGAAGTGTATTTGGATTTTGAACCTGAGGTCAAGAGAATCTTGGCAGTAAGGTATTGACCAAAGTTGAATATTCCCGGTGAAATGTAGTTTCTACTTGTGAATTTGTAGTGCGTTGATGTTTTACTTAAGCGAAGTTTGGATTACCTGTGGTCAAGATTAAAGTCTGGATTTTACCAATCAAAAAAATGATTAATGTCTGGATTTTCAACCAAAGCAGAAGGTATTTGATCATAGTTCTATATTTAGGTGAAATATAGTTTCCGCTTGTGATATTGAAGTGTATTGATGTTTAGATCCAGCAAAGTCTGGATTTTTAAACTGTCAAAATTTGATTTTGAATTTTCAACTTAAGGTCAATGGAATTCTGAACCGAAGCTATTGACCACACTTGAGAGTTCTGATGATCTTAAGGTTTGGGGAATTACGTAGTGATAAAGATTGGATCAGGGCTTGCTAAAGGGCACAGATGTACAAATGCATTCAGGTTTAAGTCATGGATCATTCAAGTGAATAGGTAATCTCACCTGTGCCGCATACATTTATGACATGTAAAAGAGACCGTTACTTTCATTCTTTTGGACTTGCACTTGTATTTTCATTTGAGCTGAAAATAAATCTAGGGGTTTTAGCAGATCTGACCATGCTCGAGCTATGTGGCTCATACTCTTCCAAAAGGCCTAAAGCCACTGGGTGCGTGTCAGATCCATCAAAGTAGTGCATTTTTGGAGGATACGACACGGGTGCGGCTGTATTTTTGGAGAGTCCTAGGAACATAGCATTCAAGTCCAAATCTTTACCACTGTTCACTGGCCAAGCGACCATGTCAACCCCATTCTCGAGAAGTAGCCAATGGATCGTCAAGAGTAGCTCACCTTTAGGTTGCTTGTTGTACCATGAGAGGAAGAGTTTAAGTTTGTACTAGTATATAATAGTAGGTCTCTAAACTAGTCTTGAAACTCAAAGTTAGTGAATGATGGAACGGTCTAGGTCTTATAAAAGTTGAAGTGTAAATACATGACAGTATGGTATAACTCTTGAGTAGAGACAAAAAAGAACGTGGCTATGAATTAAGCCAGTGGTTTTAAAAGTGAAAATTCCAACTGCAAGAAGAAGGCTCCGCACATAGTAGAAGGGAAAGAAGAGTAAGTTTTCTGAAAAAGAGAAACAATACTAGAGAGGCCAATCAAGAAAAGAAAGGAATAGTAGAAGAAGAAGAAGTCAATGAAGAGAAGACTAAAGTATATCTGAAGAGAAATCCTAGTACTGAGATTGCAGAAGGCCCTTCTTTTCAATTAAACCCACCATTTCTTTTTGTATCGATTTGCGCTTTACTTTATGAAGTGTACACTTCTTCGAAGTTGCTTTGCTTCATCCATGAAAGCAAGGACCCCCTCACTTCACATCTCTTTATCGCTCTAAGCGTCCAAACCACACATGTAATAATATAGACTAAAACTGACTACAGATAGGTTGCTGCAAATTAATGAACTAGGTTATGCATAGTAGTGTTGTGCCTTTGATGGCTCTTCTCAGCCTCTTATTACGCTTGACAGCATTCCTTGTTGATACTCTTATTCTGTGCAAATTTAACAAATTCTAAGATTCTAATTTAACTGAGCTATTCAAATTTTAACTTTTATGACTATGGTTTTCAGCAAACTAACTTATCAACAATCATTTTAATGTTTTCTACCTCCGTCCCAGCAAAATGGGACGAAAGAAGTATTTTTTGTTTCTTTTGACTCTTCAACTTTAAAGCATAATCTGTGAAACACCAGATTATTTTGCAGTTTAGAAGATTATATGTGGGGTTAACTAAAAGCTAATAATACCCACCAAGTACCAACCGAGATGCTGGTTATTGACCACTTCTCCTAGGCTAAGTTGGGTTGGGAAGTAAAAAGGGAGTGCACAGGCTACTTTCCTATTTGTTTGAGAATTAGAGGGGAAGCGAAAGTGTTGAGGTTGTATCTTCTCAACGGTGGGGACTTAGGCCCTTCCCCCTGATTAACAATTAAACCTCTTTGCATCTAAAAAGGATGGTACCTCTGGTTGGCATTCAGGAGCAATTTGAATGATTGAGAGATAGAAGAATTTTGTCAGTTGCTTAAACAATTGAGATCAATTTAAATTGATCTAGTAAGAGATGGATACCATGATTTGGTTGGCAAGTGAAGACAAGAAATTTTCAGTTAAGAATTTGAGGTTCTTCTGATAAAGCAGTTGGGTCAGTGGGATACTTCTTGGCATTGGAGGGTGATACGGAAGACAAAAGCTCCTGCTAAGTAGCATGTGTTTGAGGGGGGGGGGGGATGGCAACATGGGAGGTGTGCTTAACTCAAAATAACTTGCAGAGGAAAGGTTTTGACCTATGTAGTAGATGTTACTTGTGTCAAGAAGATCAGGAAACAGTTGAGTACCTATTTCTCTGTTGCAGATTTTCTAGAGAATGTTGGGAGTCATTCCTAGACATTTGTGGTATTACACGGGTGATGCCTCAGAAAGTGAAAGTGAAAGGTTTACTGGAAGGTTGGAAGCAGTAGGTGATACCAAAAGAGATAAAGCATATGTGGAGAACTATTCTATTGTGCATCTTATGGACAATATGGCTGGAGAGGAACAAGGCTTGCTTTGACGGGCAGCGAACTCACTTTTCTAGAATTAGGAATATATGTTTACAAACTCTGTACTTATGGTGTAAAAGTGGCTCACTAGATAGTTTGAACCAGTAAATGGATTTATTGGACATGTTAGGAAGAAGAGTGTAGTAGGCTTCTTTCTGTTTTTTTTTTTCTTGTACCATCTTGGTACCATTCAATAAAATCTATACCTTATCACCAAAAGATTAAATAAAGCATCTACTATACATGCAGTGAAATGTGTTTTTCTGCATACATATTTGAAGATTTGGTGCTGTGCCCAGTTTCAAAAAAAGATCTGATGCTGTGCTACATCAAACTAGATATATTTCTTAGTTTCTAGCAGAGTCACCCATAGGTTCTGATATTAGGAAACAACTATTGCTATTCATGCTTATATTAACGCCCCACTTTGTGGGATTTCACGGGTATGTTGTTGTTGTTGTATGCTTATGTAAGTAGCTGTTGAATGAAACTAATAATTTCGCCACTCTTGACAGATGAAGAAGATCGGATTATCCTTCAGGCCCATGCTATTCATGGGAACAAATGGGCATCAATTGCAAGGCTTTTGCCAGGTAGAACAGATAATGCCATTAAAAATCATTGGAATTCAACCTTGAGGCGCCGTTGTGCCGAACATGGTAAGTTAAGAAGTGACTCCAGCAACATCCTGGATGATGTTAGTGCTGGAAAATCAAAAGCATCATCTGAGGAAACCCAATCATGTGGTGATGTGAATTCTTTGAAAGCTATTGAAGGAAAAGACGTTAGCTCTCAAGAAAACCAAGTAGCTAATCACTACGAGGATAGGAGTCAAGAAGAAGTTCAACGGAGTGATGTAGCAAATGATCCTCGTACTCTCTTCCGTCCTGTGGCTCGGATAAGTGCTTTTAGCGTATATGGTTCTTTGAATGTCCCAGAATCCCAACTGCAAACTCCAAGGCTAATTCCTATCCAAGCACCTGATCTTGGGATAAGCAAATTGCTTGAAGGAGCTTTCACGGACAGATCAGTGCCTCACCAATGTGGCCATGGCTGTTGTGGCAATGTCAATCAAGAAATTAACGGAAGCTCACTATTGGGGCCCGAGTTTGTTGACTACGCTGAGCCTCCTTCCTTCTCAAGCCATGAGTTGGCCGCATTAGCCACAGAGATAAGTAACGTTGCTTGGTACAAAAGTGGGTTGGAAAACAGCAGCATTGAGGTTAACTTCAATCCAACAACCAGGGCAGCCTGTGGTACCTCTCATTTGCCAAGCAGACAATTCTAATCTTTCAAATTAGTAACTTGGAAATGATGATGGATGCAGTGTCAACCTCAACTACCATGATATAAAAGATTTTGAGGCTGAGTTGATTTACCCAACTTATTTGGAATACAGAGTACAGGATAAAGAGAAGGTGGATACCTGATTTAGTGTCCAAACTGGTTGAAAAGATTGTAAATGCATTATTTTCCTAGGTCTTCATTCATTCATGATGAGGAATTTTAGAAATTTTCTTTGTTTAGATGAGTCCAGTAAAATGGTAGTATGATCTGAAGCTTCATATGTTGTAATTCAACAAGATGATAGAATTTTTTATTCAAAGAGTGTGCTTCCTCCTTGCTCAGTTGGGATGATGCAAGGAAAAAGAAAGATGGTAAATTCTTGTAATTCAGCAGTTCCTGGTAAAATTGTAACATGCCTTCTGCATGGTTTATTTTGTAGAGTGACTTTGAATGAAACTCAAATCATCATATTCATATATTATTCATTCATATTCATATTTTTTAGAGTGACTTTGAATACGGAAGGCATATGTTGATCGAATTTATGTACAACTTTTACAAAATACTACTTTCCTTCAACAACTTCTTAATGTGTATGCAATTGTAAGAAGGTGGAGATTGTTGTTTCTTAAAAAGATTGCAAAAACTTTAAGACATGAAATATTTTACAACCATGACGCCAACATTTAAATATGTGTTGTGACATATTAAATAAAAATGTTAATAAGTTGAATACTCGATGTATATTATAAGAATTGCATATTTAAAGTCGTTAGAGCAATTTACTTTTGAAATTCAGTTGATAGCAATATATATGATGTACCTTGGAATTAATAATTTAGATTGAATAGACTCATCATTCATTAATTTGAGTTTGAATTTATTCCTCAAATTCATCACATATATTATTAAAAGTAGGAAGCTTTAAAATGCAATTCTTATAATTAGATTATGCTTAGAAAATCAAAATTTAACTGAATCATACCGAAATTGAAGACTACTAGAACAATTTTGAAATGTCCGATTTTTGTTATACATCATAGAGGAACCTAAAAACTTATATGATAAAATCTTTCAGAAATAACCGACCAAACCAAATCATTAACATCTTAGTTATAAATATCTTGTAAAATTAATCAAGATACGCACAAATTGACTCGATAAAAGACTTAAATGCATTGGAAGAATCTGGGTGTACTGGCTCCTGTTTAACCTTCAGAAAGATCCAGTGGTACCATGAAATGATGAAAACAAAAGAAATCAGTGCTCTATTATTCTTTCTTTAAATCCCAAACTTTTGGTGTCTTTTTGACTTCATATTTTGATATATGAAAGTGATGGAAAACAGACATGTGCTAAGTTTCAGTCTTTTCAGAATAAGTAATACATTATTTTTTACTTTGTGGACCATACTATATAGATGAAAATTAAAATAAAACAACATATAAGTTTATAGCAATGTAGTAGTACTAGTTAAACAAGTAGGGCTTGAGTAAATGTTTGTAGCAATAACATATAATTTTTTTGGTAGAGAGCACTCTCTCGAATGAGACCCTATCCAACACGAATTCAAATTAATCGAACTCTAATATAAATATCGAATATCGAGAATCAGAGGGGAACCAAACAAGGGGCTAGGAGGAATGGGTTTGAACTTTTCCTACTTGTCACGCAAAGTGGCCCTTACACATACAAACAAAAGTCACTGGACCCTATGGTCCATTGCTACTCTCTTATTTCACTGTAAAGTTCTGTGCTGCTAGGGGCGGAGAAAGAGTGTCGGTTAGGGTCTCGGAGTAGATTTTATCATTAACTCATGAAGATAGAAAGATTTATGTCCATATTATAATCCGCTATCTATATATATCTTCTTATTTAAGGTCGTATTTTTGCCTTTCGATAAGTTAAAGTTGTGTCATGTGTTGTTTACTCACCTTTCTAATTTAGTACCTTTTCGTTTATCTCTACTTTTCCTTATACCTATTACATTTAACCTCTTGCACCTCTTCATTGGAGCATCTGCAGATCTCCACTTCACATGTCCAAATCATCTTAGTCTCGTTTTCCTTATATTATCTACGACGGAGGCTACATCTTTGCTTGGATATATTCCTCATTTCTGATTATCTTATCGTTCGTAGTATGCCCACACATAGCATACTCATTTTTGCAATTTGCACCTTTTGAATATGAGAGTTCTGGATTGGTTAGCACTCTGTTTCATCAACAAATAAAATCAATTAACCATCACTCAGTAGAACTTATTTTTAAGTTTAGTTATATATGTGGTACTTGTTGGAGATCTTTGGTACAAAGGTATATTGGAAAAACATATTTACTAATTTTTGTTCTGAATTTCTAAGGTGACACTTATTTTAGGACACTTTGTTTTTGCTAAAGTTGCACTTATTTAGGATGGAGAAAATAGTAAATTTAGTTTAAATTTAATATTTATTTTAAAAAATTATAATTTATATTGAGTAAAATCATATCGAAGCCAAGGAGTATATATATATATAATTACACAGTATAATTTTCCGACAAAAAATGTGCCCTCAAATATATGTGGCTCCGCCATACTAGGAATAGAAGGACAATATTATTTTTTATTAGTATGCATAAATGGTTTAGTTACAATAGCATAAACTTGTTGTATTAGTTGGAAAATCAATCAAAATGCCATTTCTTTTCCTTCTTTAGACCAAACTTTGACGTAAATTTTGGATTGGGAGTTATTTGATTTTAGAGGACTTTACAAGTCTAAAATAATTTATGAATGATTATAATTTATTTTATTAAAGATAAAATAAAGATTTAAAAATTAACTTAATTTTAAATATAAAAATATTTTTTTAATGAAAACAAGCCAAAAAAAAAGTATCACATAAAATAAGGAAGAAAAATACTACTCCCTCCGTTTCACAAAGAATGACCTCCTTTCCTTTTTAGTCAGTTTAAAAAAGAATGACCTCTTTCCTTTTTTGGTAATATTTTACTTTTTGCTTTCCACGTGGCATATTTAAAACCACAAGATTAAGGACAATTTTGTACATTTGACATAACTTTAATTTAGGACCACAAGATTCAAAAGTCTTCTTTATTTACTTAAACTCCGT
>JAJOOF010008343.1:0-13642 GCA_029582545.1 Solanum lignicaule | reverse complement strand
AAAGAAACTAAACCTCTTAATTGATCTATAGCGACATCAAAATCTAACAAATATTTTAAAACACTATTTACAATATCAAATAAAAAATATAATAAACATAAGACACAAAACAAAAATAATATTAGAAATTAGAATGATATTACCGAATTCAAAAGCTATGAAGACTTGATTTCCAAAAATGAATCGGGTTGCTGCAATATAGTTTTCTCCAAATTTAAAATATAAACTATCAATAGAACGAGTAAATTTTTAAGCTTTGAATAAGAGAGAGATGTAAGATTAGAAAAAATAGAAGGGAGGAGGATAGAATATATAAAAATAAAATTAGAAAAAAAAAAGGTAAAAAAAAAAGATAACTTGTACATTAAAAAAAAAAAAAAGTACACAACTTTTTATTGAAAAGTAAAAAAGTCATCGTCATATCTATCATACTATCACTTCATTGAGCAGTTTTGCATTTATTGTCTTGGTTCTAACAAACTTTTTTAAAAAAAATTTAATCCTTCCTAATTAACTAAAAAATGGGGCCTTTGCATTTATTGTCTTAGTTCTAATATTATTATTTTTTAATTTAATCCTACCTAATTAACTAAAAAATGGGGGCCCCTAAAATTGGGGGCCTAAGGCAAAAGACTTTTTTTTAAGCCTTACCAGCCGCCACTGCTACAAGAGATCCTAAAATTGAAAATTAAAACCAAAACTCATCTAAAAGTGGCAGAACACTGTGGAATTAGACCAGAGCTTAAAAAAGTGGCATGTTTGTAACATGTGTTTGGTAGTTGAAGGAACGATCACTATCTAACGTCCTATGAAGAATCTCATCGTTTAATCTACTACATAAGTATTAACCTTCTTTAATAGTCATATGAAATGTAGCCATCCAACTACTATACACAAACATATTATGGGATGAAAAGATCAAATTGCTCATTAAACTATACATGATGTTCTGCATATGTTCATTATCTAAAGAGCTCTTTATATGTAAACAAATTTTACATTTTATTTTGATAAACATCAAACTGTATTAACACAATGCTAATTAATAATTTTCTACAATTATGAAACAAAAGGTACCTATGTTGACGACCTTCGACTTGTATTTCAAAATGATACCAAACAATTGCATATATTTATGAATTCTCCTGTCCAAAAAAGATTATTCTACAAGTAAATAATGGATATATGCGATTAACTAAATCAAATGGAATGGAATGGAATTTCATCACAAAAACAATACATAATTGTGACTAAAAAAAACAACAAATTAAAATATAAAAGTTAAATTTCAGCTCTTACATACATAATACCAAGCACCTTATGTGCATAATCCACATCAAATTGGTATAAAATTCATTCAATTACAAAAATTAGTAACATGCATGTAAGAATTCTAGAAAGACATTATTCAAAGAGAATAGGGAAACAACATATCACACAATTAAACATAAAGAAAGTGCAATTTTCATTCAAACAAAATGGGCAAACATTTTCATTCATAATGAAAAATTAAGCAAAACATAGAAAGAGGAACTGTTAATGAAAGAGAGAAGAAAACCCATTAGAGATAGAGGGAAAAAGCAAGCAGAGGAAGCTCAAAGCTAAAAAATTACTTTACAATAATATATATATATATGCTGAATAATTATTGATAAAATGCCGATACTGCCCTTTTGTCCTACCTTTAAAACTTCTACTTATAGGAAAAGGAAATTTTTTTGCAATACCAGGTGGTAACATAAAAATCACAATAACTCAAATAGCGTCCGCAAGTGATAAAATATTGGGCTTCAAAAACAATGAAAAAAGAGCCTAAAATATCCTTGAACTATTAGAAACTAGGTGAATTGTTCGTGCTTCGCGCGGTGGTGAACTACGTCAATAATCTACTTCTGAACATTTGATAATATAGGTGTTTTCGAGTGGGTATAGTCCTACGATAAATTGTCAAGAATATTTTATCCAAAGATGAAATGAAATATTTTTTTAATCTTAAAATCAAAAAGATTTGATTCTAAGTGTTTATGCATTTTGTTATTAATTCTTCATTTTACTATAGTTATTCATCATCATAGTCTTTAGAAAATATATGTAATTGTTTCATTGTCTATATTTGTATTTTCAAAAAGTGGTACAAACATTTAATTCATCAATTGCGAGAGTTTTTCTCCTATTCAAGGCCTTTGCATACATAATCAAAATATTATACATCTTATATAATTAGTTGTGTACTTGATAAGTTAATTAAATGGTAAAAACACATCTCTTGGAGTTCAATGAAATAACGTATGCCGCTCAAACAATTTGGATTAAATGATTTATTGGCAAGTCCCTTATTCAAAATCATTCGCAGTCGATGAGACTACTTTGATAGACAAAAGGCATATTTTGTTCTTTATGTTTCAATCAATATGGGTAAAACTTTTTTTTTGCGACTTTTAATCTAATGTTTATAAGGAGATAATTATTTCATTAATATTTGATTAATATGGATTCATCCTACTTTGAGGGGTAATTCATTGACTCAAATCCAACATTTGAACTCCAAACTTTTGATTAAGGTTGAGTACAATACTTACCATCCCACTACATTCCTTTATTTTTTGGATGTCACTAATCGATTGAATGTCTAGATAAGATAGAAAGTTGAATAACTAAAACTCCAAGGTAGTGTGGAACCACCATAACTTCTGAACACTCGAAAGTCCCTTCTTGGACATCCCATAGATCTTTTAGTCACTGAAAACTATATAAAGATCACAACAACAACAACAACAACAACATACCCAGTGAAATCCCACTAGGTGGGGTCTGGGGAGGGTGGAGTGTACGCAGACCCTGCCACTACCTCGTAGAGGTAGAGAGGCTGTTTCCGAGAGACCCTCAGCTCAAGTACATCAAAACCAAGTAACAGGCGAGGAAATTCTTCCGTCTAGTACTCGAGGTTTAAAGAAATAGATCCTCTCATGATAGAACGATTGTATTCACCAGTGTATTGATACAAAAACAATGGTGTCAGTGAGCCACTCAACGGGATCAAAGTACACGAATATTTAATTGTGCAGAAGAAGAAGAAGAAGTCCATAATTTTCGTTGTTTTAAAATGAGAGGAAATCATTTTATTAGACAACAAAGGGTAGTGTGAATAAATGTTTATTGTGCCTTATTGAAAAGGTCACAACTCTTTGAAAAAGTCACAACCTTTCACAAAAGTCACAACTTTTAATAAAAGTGGCAACTTTTCATAAAAGTCGCAACTCTTCATAAAAGTCGCAATTCTTCATAAAAGTTACTACTCTTCGTAAAAGTTGCAACTTTTTATAAAAGACACATTTTTTTTTTATAAAAGACACAATTTTTCATGAAAGGGAAGGCTAATTTTGGAAATGAATAAAATTAAAGGGAATCTTGGTTTGTGGTGGCGCCACGTAGGCGGGCCTAGGGTTCTCTTATATACATATATATATATTGATATAAAATTATCCTTCCTCCATCTATTGGCTCCAAAAGCCCCTATCATATACCTATTGGAACCCAAATACCCTTGTCATCCATCTTTGAGTCCAATACTGACCACTTTTATAACAGATTATTATTTAAATAATTTTTTTAAATACGTGGCGACCATCTATTGGTTACAATTTAATTACTTAAATTAATTTATAAAATCATTCATTACTACTTATATCGACCCATATTGACTACACTCAACTCAAGTTAACTATATCAGATCCAAATTAAGGGTGTATATGTTTTAATCGGTGGAGTAAATGTAATTTGGGACGAGTGTAGTTAATTTGGTCGGATATAGTTAACTAGAGTCGAGTGTAGTCAATTTGGATTGGATATAATTAGTAATGAATGAGTTTGTAAATTAATTTAAATAATTAAATTATAACCAATAGATGATCGTCACGTACTTAAAAAATATTTAAATGATAATCCACTATAAAAATTGTCAATATTGGACCCAAAGTTGGATGACAGAGAATTTGGACCACCAAAACTTTTACTTATTACTTAAAAATATATATGGAAAAAGAGATAGATTTCTATTAACAAATTTTTTTTCTTCCATTTGAACTTATTTCAATATAAACCTTTTAGTTAGTTGGAATACTATTCAGTTTCTACAGCCTACTGCTAACTAAATTACTCTGTGAGAATATAGAGGCATAGTTGAAATAGCTTATAAGCGCATCGTTTGGTTGGCGACAAATTATCTCAAAATTAATTATTTCGAAATAAATTATTTTGAGATAAGTTATTTCATCACATATATATGAGATAATTTATCTCATCAGTAAGATATAAATAATGTGACAAATAATTTCAGGACGATATAATAACTCAAACTAAACACAAAGTAAAATAGTCTTACGTTTTATACCTGAATTATTATACTTTACACATACACAGGTCAAAAAACTCTTACGACTAGTGAAATGTATCCTTTCCAACATATCAATTACGCGAAAGGACTTCATTCAATATTGAACTGTAAGTTCTTAACGATCACTTCGTCTATAAATAAAACCTAAATGATGATGATAAAATCGTGATCTACCAAAAGGCATTAAGTGATACTATCCTTACTATACTAAAACATAAGGGAAACGAAAACATAAACCAATGAAGGAAATGACCCATAAAGAAAAAATATTATCGTATAAACCTTCGATGGGTTCACTGGAACTTTGCCATTTAGTCTGTTCAAAAGTTTTAAGGGTATGATGGATGTGGATGAAGAAAAAAAAAAGTACAAATACTCACACGTATTACCTTTACAATATTAATTAGTTTGGTGATAAAAGGTAATGCGTATGATATGAGAATCACGTCAATCATGACAAGTGTTGATTTATCAAGCAACGGGTTTGAAGGAGATATTCCAAATTCCATTGGAAGTCTGAGCTCACTTGTGTTACTCAACCTGTCTCACAACAGCTTCCGCGGTCATATTCCTGCAGAAATTGCAAAGTTGCAGGCACTCGAAGCATTAGATTTCTCATGGAACAGACTCATTGGAGAAATTCCAGGTCTATTGTCGAGTTTGACATTTTTAGAGGTCTTAAACCTTTCATACAATTATTTGGCTTGGCGCATTCCTATTGGGAAACAGTTCAATACATTTCCAAATGATTCATATTGTGAAAATCCTGATTTATGTGGATTTCCACTTTCAAAGGAATGTGGAAACAATAATGTGTCAGATGAGTGCGACTTGAACAAGATGATGATGATGATTCATTTTTTGTGAGCGGATTCACATGGGAAGCTGTGGTAATAGGCTATGGTTTTGGTATGATATTTGGATTGTTGATGGGAGGCCTCATGTTCCTACTGGAAAAACCAAAATGGTATGTGAACTTACTTTACTGAAGATATTTCTCAGCAAATTGCTGCTAAGAAGCAAACAAGGCAAAAGAAGAGACGTCAAAGATATGGTCTAAGAATGAACTAGCAACATATTCTTTCGTAACGTATTGTATTGTATTGTATTGTATTGTTACTTGGGTAATATGAATCCTCTATTATCTACTAGTTTAATGCAACATATAAATTCTCATATGGTTAATTGCAAAATTACATACAGTTTCAAATAGACAAAGAAAGCTATGGATAGAAATTAGTATAAAATGTGTCAAACATTAATTTCTTATAGCTTTCTGCTTTTATTGACTTTTGATTTCAAGTGTGGTGAAATATATATTGTAGGATTCACAGACATGTATGCACTTTTGATTATTATTTTGCTGTCATTCAGACTTTATTGAGAAGAAAACTCAACTAAAAGTAAGCATTAAGGCAACTTTAGTAAGGACAATTGGGTAGCATAACCAAGTCTTCCCTTATTTTTAAACTTCGTATCTGGTCAAATGATATCACATAAATTGAGATAAAGAGAGTAATTAAACATCGCAACTCTTTTTTTGTTGCGATGAAATGGTAAGGATAGCAAATGAGTTGCGAGCTCTTCCAAAAACTTTATATATACTTTTGTTCTAATATTTTGCTTCTGCATGTACTCCATGATAGCTAATTCTTTCAACAATCTACCAGCATCATAACAATAAACTTTGTGGTCACACATCTGATCAACCTCAACATGCAAAAGTATCAAAAAATTGAAATTTTTCGACGTAAATCCACATTAATCTGAGCACTGGAAGGATAACCAACAAAAAAAACTTGAATCACATGGTATGTTCTTTATTAGTTACTCCTACCATTCCACATTGTTTGGCGTGGTTCCCAGTACGAGGGTCAAATTACATTTAATTTTTGGACATAGATTCTTCAAATTATTGGAAATAAAATTAATATATACATTTGAAAAACATTTTCAGAAAAAAACATTAAAGAAGAAAAATTCTTAATTTTGATAGTAATATTAAAAATTCTTAAAATAAAATCTACATATTTGAAAATTATGTAAAAAAAATTATAAATTGCAATCACCAGCACTTCATATTCATAAGCCATATGAAAATATAATCATTTGAGTTTCGAAATCCAAAATATGTCATACTGATTGACACAGAAGAAGTTGTAAATAAGGTAACCAAAGTAGAATGGAGGGAGTATATATGACTTGTCGTTTTTTATTAATTGGCGATAAGGAAACGGAAAATAAAGGAGGTGGTTAATTATAATGGGGAATCAAAATAAGATAAAAGTTCAGGTACCCACCAACTAACCTACTAAGATTTCGTTGCTCTGTTGTATAGATTAATATATAAATCTTTATAATCAAACATTGTTCGATGAAGAAGTTCATGTTGCTGTCACCAAATATCAAGCCACAACTGTGTATAAAAAAAGAAGAAACTTGATATAATTATACATCATCAAATTCAAATATATATGAAACAAAACAAAAAAAAAAATAATAGAAGAAAGAATTTATGCTCAAGCAAGTAGAAGGATGACATCATATGGTCGTACCTATTTAAACGTGACACAAGCAATGGCGGAGCTAGGATTTTTAATAAGGGGTTCAAAAGCTGAAGAAGTAAACCACGAACTAATCGAAGGGGGTTCGACATCTACTATGTATACATAAAAAATAATGTTAACCATATATAAATAGTAATATTTTCTGCCGAAGGGGGTTCAGATGAACCCCCTAACTATATGCTAGCTCTGCCCCTGGACACAAGTAAATAATTACTCTCCTTCCATTTTTTGGTCTAAAAATATTCAGTATCTTTGTTTTTAGTTCAAAGATATCCCTCATTTCAGCTTTTGATCTAAAAATACACCCGGCTCAATTTTTATTATTATTTATTCTAGAAAATAATCTTTTATTTATTCAAATTTCTAATATTAGCTCATCCCAAAATATATAAATATTTAAATCTAAATCTTCTATACATCTTTTCTTAAGTTATCAAAGTAAAAAAATAACTTTACATCAATCCTTTGTAGAATCAAGACTAATATAAGGTAATTTAATGGTAAATTTTTAAATTTATATTTTTAATTATGATTTAATTTTAATTTGTAGCATCACTACAGATGTAATTTATTTTTCTCATTTTGATATATAGATGAATCAAGGAAATTTGTACATCTGAAATCAATTGAGTATGATGTTTTAACATTACAACAAGATCATCAGTCTGAAAAAATCTGAAATGGTGAAATAACTACGATGGATGCACATTTAACAATGCGCTGACATGATCATGAATTTTGGAAACACATACAAAATAATCCACTTCATCCTCGTATATTAAATTGTTTTAATTACACAGGTTTTAGAGGTGTTCTTGAAGTAGGACACATTTTGTGCAATGCCGACTATTACTGCTTTGATTGAAAGGTGGTGGCCAAAAACTCATATATTTCATATCAGAACTGGTGAAACAATAATAACTATGCAGGACATGGAAGTTATGTTCGATGTGGTTGTTGATGGTATACCCTTCTAAAAAACGCTAAATTCTTAGATTGGTTACTAGATAAAATTTAATTTATAATTTAACCAGTTGGATTTCTCCACAAAATTACTTTCAAGGGTATATAATTTGTTCATCATCATTAATTAATTATGTAGAAAATTCAAATGAAATAACCGATAATTCCAGTGATGTAGAGGTACTACAAAATGTTAGATTCTCCCTATTCTGGTTGCT
Source organism: Solanum lignicaule (assembly GCA_029582545.1). Classification (NCBI taxonomy): domain Eukaryota; kingdom Viridiplantae; phylum Streptophyta; class Magnoliopsida; order Solanales; family Solanaceae; genus Solanum; species Solanum lignicaule. Next base: position 5,501 of record JAJOOF010008343.1, on the reverse strand, counting down.
CGGAGGAACATTATTTCCTAATAAATCAGGAAGTAAATTTACTTATGATTTTTTTTTATTGAAATGAGTAACATACATGCAATGGCAACACAAGTTTGGGGAGCTGCCACACTTTCTTACTTCACCACATAATGAATGATACAAGTAAGAAAGTGTGGTAGCTCCCCAAGCTTGTGTTGCTAATGCATGTATGTCACTCATTTCAATAAAAAAAATCATAAGTAAATTTCCTTCAAGAAATAATGTTCCTCCGAGCAACCAAAATAAGTACAATCTAAATTTTTGTAGTACGTCTACCTCAGTGGAATTATTGATTATTTCATTTGAATTTTTTATATAATTAATTAATGATGATAAAAAAAATTCTATACCCTTGAAAGCAATTTTGTGGAGGAAACTAACCGGTTAAATCATAAATTTAATTTTTTCTAGTAACCAAATCTATGAATTTAACGTTTTTTAGAAGAATCAGTGTACCATCAACAATCATGCTGAACATAATTTTCATGTCCTGCATAGTTATTGTTGTTTCACCAGTTCTCATATGAAAGGTATGAGTTTGTGGCCGTCACCTTTCAATCAAAGTAGTAATAATGTTGGTATCGCACGAAATGTATCCTACTTCATGAACACCTCTAAAATTTGTGTAATTAAAATAATTTAGTACACAACGATGACGTGAATTATTTTGTATGTGTTGCAATAATTCATGATCATATCGGTGCACTGTTAAACGTGTATCATTCGCAGTTATTTCACCATTTTAGATTTTTTCAGATCGATGATCTTGTTGTAACGTTAAAACATCATACTCAATTGGTCTAGGATGTATAAAATTTCCTTGATTCATCTATATATCAAAATTTAAAAAAAATTACATCAGCATTGATACTACAAATTAAAATTAAACTATTAATTAAAAATATAAATAAAAAAGTTAACCACTAAATTACCTTATATTAGTCTTGATTCTACAACGATTGATGTAAAGTTATTTTCTTTTTGCTTTAATAACTTGAGAAAAGATTTAGGATATTGAAGATCAAAGAGATCTAGAGTGATTTAGGATTTGAAAGCCTTTGGAGAATTGTGTGAGTTTATATAAGGTCCGACGGAGAATACAAGGCACATCATGACAAATATGTTAAGACACATCATAACAAGCAAGTCGCAAACACCAAAATGCCTTACAAGGCTCAACTACCTAAATGTCTTACAAAGGGTCACAAACACCAAAATGTCTTACAAGGCACAACTAACTAAATGTCTTACAAAGGGACCATGTGTCACATTACTTTTGCATGCATGCATATATTATTATAAACCAATTTTTTGCTAATTATTTATTATATTAAATACTTTAAAATTTTAAAAAATATATATTTATAAATGCATGTATACATTTTTATATATTATCATAAGCTAATTTTTTTTTTACTAATTATTTAATACATTAAATACTTTAAATTATAAAAAATTATTATTTATTCAACACGAACAGAAACTAAAGAAAATAAAGAAAGACACAATGTACTCTACGCCTTACAAGACACAAGAAATTCTGAACCTTTGCCAAAAATTAAGAACCCGCAACGTACTCTGGATCTTACAAGGCACAAGAAACAAAAATTAAAGGAAGGTGCATGGTACTTTATGCCTTACAAGGCACAAGAACCCCTGAGCCTTACTTTAGAATTTTGTTCCCCGTGAATCTTGCAAATTTTGATTTGATTCAAAATTGTAAAGTTTGTCTTCATTTAGAATTTTTTTTTTGCCTTCTTTTAGATTTTATTTTTTTGAATCTCATAAATTTTATAATATTGATTTGATTCAACACTGCAAAGTTTGTCTTCCTTTAAATTTTTGTTTTGTCTTCCTTTAGATTTTACTTTTTTTGAATATTATGCAGTGTTGATTTGATTTAACACAATAAAATTTTAAAATTTATCTTCCCTAAAATTTTACTTTTTTGCATCCTGCAAATTTTGCTGTGTTCATTTGATTCAACACTATAAATTTTTTATAATGACTTTAATTTATTAATTAAATTCGATTATTACATAATAATTTATACTATTTTTTAATTATAGAAAAATAATTTAAAGTATAATGTCAAATATTTATAAATTTTTTGTAGTGTTGAATCAAATCAATACGGTAAAGGAAGGTGCAAGAGGCAATGTGTCTTATAAGGCACAAGGTCCATTGTGTCTTACTTTAGAGTCTTGTTTTGTGTGTTAAATCTTTGCAGTGTTAATTTGATTCAACACTACAAAAATTGTCTTCCTTTAAATTTTAGTTATGCCTTCTTTTAGATTTTATTTTTTTTGCATGTGAATTTTTATATTGTTTATAATGACTTCAATTTATTAATTAAATTCAATTATTACATAATGATTTATACTTCTTTTTTAATTATAGAGAAATATTTAAAGTGTTATGTAAAATATTTATAACATTTAAAGAGGCAATGTGTCTTCCAATGCACAAGGTCCATTGTGCCTTACTTCAGAGTTTTGTTTTGTGGGTTGACTCTGAAAGTTTTAAAAATTATGAACTGAATTTAATTTTTAAAATTATGATGTGAATTTGATTCAGTGTTGAATCAAATCAATATTGTCAAAAAAAAAAAAAAAATCGTACTTACAAGGCGCACATGCCTTTGTGTCTTACTAGGTACAATGTTCCATGTCCTTACTTGAGGGTTCTATTTTATTTTGTTATTTATCCGATATCGATATTGGAGCCTTACTAAATTTGTATTTGCATCGGAAAGTCCCACGTAGAGGGGTAATTAAAGAAATAAAATAATATATAATTTAACAAATAAAATAATAATATATAAATTTAAAATATAAAAAAATCTCCATTGGTAATGAATTTGTAAGTAACTAGTATTATTTTTCAAAAATAAAAATATAACGTGTGTTGTACCTTTAAAAATAAAATAATGCATTCCGCTTTTAAATATTTGGGAATAAAAATATGACATGTATTCCATCTTTTAATCTTTTAATATGAAGTACGCTTGTATACCTTCTTTGCTTATTAATAAAGGTATAAAAAATGATATACTCCCTGTGTCAATTATTAATTATTACAACCTACTCCTTTATATATAGTCTTTTACAATTTTAAAAAGGAAATAAAATAAGACTTAGTTTATAAAAAATCAAATTAACTTTTTAATAAAATCAATTTTCAAAAGTCGCCACTTAATTTTTAAGAAGAATTAAAAAAACTTACAATTTTCAGAAGACTCAAACAAAAGAAATCATTTGAAAATACCAAAGAGGGTTCAGGGTTCAATTTACACTTCGAGAAGGGTTTAAGCATTCAAAGTGTTCGCTAACGTGCGGTTGACCTGCGACTTGACTAAAGGTTTGACTAACTTTGAAAATGCTAATTAAGTAAAAAAAGAAAATCCTATTTTTTAAAATTGAAAGGAAATAGACTAAAAAGAGGGGGGGGGGGGGGTTAAAGGGAAATAACTCCTATATTGATAAACAACTAAAAAATAAAATAAGTAATAAATAAAGCATAAATATTTCAATTTAAACATGGAAAAAAAGAAACAACTATCTTTTTGAGAATTTAATTAAAATTAACCAAATTAAAACAAAAGTTAGTTAATACAATAAGGAAGAAAATAATTCAACTTGGGCTTTTAGCCCACTTGTCCTAAGTCTAAAATAGCTTCTGCTGAAATAAATGGGTTTCAGCCCATTTTGCCTTAAAAACTGCTTGGGCCTGCTGCAAAAGAAGTTGGAAAAATTACATGGATCAATACTTTTTAATAAATAATTACTGATTTTAGTGATACTTTTTATTTATTATCATTTATAGCAATACATAGCAATATTATGTTAAATCTGCAATATGTATTAGAAGTAAATTATGTATGCAATATATATGTATTATAGCTGTTTTTTAAAAATATATTATGCTTGTTTGGTAAGAAATTGACACATTGTATTATAAGTGTATTAAAATGTGTGATAAATATACTATCCATGAATAAAACTTGTATTATATGTGTTCTATAAATTGTTCTCTGTAATATGTATTAAAAGTGTATTATAAATATATTAAAAATGATCAAGTGAAAAAAAATGTTATTGCTATAAATGGTGAATATTTTTTTAGTATAGTATATTTATGTAAGTTTCCCGAAGAAGTTTGGGTTTTGGCCCATTCTTCATGTATATCATAATGCAGAAAATGTATATCTGCGTATATCAGGCTGTGTATCAGCCAAATTTTCTTTAAAATCCTGTGTATCACTTCTTTTTTCCTGTAATCATGCCTTTCAATCTGTATATCCACACTTTTCTCCGTATATCAGCATATACCGTTGTATACATCATGTATACAACCCATTTTTAAACTTTTGGAGGCTTATATTTTTAGCACCACAAGATTTATATATATATATATATATGGTTCTCCCTGTCTATTTGCCAACTCTAAATTCTAAATTTGATTCTTCTTGGGACAGAAACTTTACCAACAAGACTTCTTGGAAATGCATTATTGCAAGCCACAAAGTAGGGGTGTACATGGTTGGATTGGTTTGGGTTTTTCAAATATCAAATCAAACTATTTGTGTCGGATTTTTAAATCTATAAACCAAATCAAACCAATAAAACTCGGGTTTTTCAACCTCGGGTTTTTTCGGGTTTTTCGGTTTTCGGATTTTCCGCTAAAGTATTCATACAAACATATAATTTACTTGTACTTCAAATATTTCTTCAGTCCTACCAAAATACAACTATCTAAAGTGTTTCTTAAGAATACAACACAAACAATGATATGATTAATGACACTAAAATATCCAAAAATAATAATAATAATAATAATAATAATAATGAAATCGCGTAAAACAAATATTGCAAATTAACAAGTCATAATGAAAATGATCATAATTTAAAAGTACTAAATCATGCTAAAATAAGTTTAATAAGTATTAGTTACATGACTAAATATTAAAGGAAATTAAAATTAGATTATGTACTTTAATAGTCTAAACCAATGTAAAACCAAAGAACAAATATTCAATATTATTGTCATTCTTAGGGGTCGTTTGGTTTGAATATGAGTTATGATGGAATAAGTTATGATGGGATAAATTATGTTGGGATTAGTTATGATAGGATAAGTTGTCCTGGGATTATTTCTTATTGAGTGTTTGGTTTGTTGTATTCAAAATATTATATATTGATAAATTTTAAGAACAAGTTGTTTGTTTACAAAATTACCCTTCACTTTATTTAAACTTTTTAAATTTTTCTTTGCGAGCTTTAGCTATTCATTTTTTAAAATAAAACTATTATTTTATTTAACTTAAATATTTTTGTTTATGTATCCCCGTGATAAGTACCATGTGTATTTAAAAATATAACTTTTTTTCTTATTTAGCTTAAAAATAGAACTTCCCTCTTAAGTTTGTTAAAGAGAAGAAAATTTATGAGAAATCAAAATAAAATAAACATAAGAATTAG
>JAJOOF010008342.1:0-11029 GCA_029582545.1 Solanum lignicaule | reverse complement strand
AGACATGCATCACTATACTTGACATTGCATTTCATTGCATTGCACTTCTTTATTATTGGTGAACTTGATCTTGTGTGTTGCTGATCTTGTGAGTGCCTTTCTGTGGAACTTGTGACTGATGAATATTGAGCCTGTTGTTGAAGATATGAATTTGTTAGAGTGTTGTTGTTGAGGATATGAAATTGTTAGAGTGTTGTTGTTGAGCTATGTGCTTTGTAAACTGTGAACTGTTAGGTTGGGCTGATTTTATGCAGATTGTAGTTGTGGAGGTTCGGTTGGGGTGGTAAGGAGTACTCGTATTCTATTCCCTTAGCTTATGTTTAAGAGTTTACTTGCTGAGTACCGTGTGATTTGATACTCACCCCTTGCTTCTACAAATTTTTGTAGGTAACGAGCCTGGATTTTTGTGGTACTTGTCATTCTCTTATTTTCCAAGGCTTCTTGTGGAGGTTTGTGAGGTAGATGTTTGTCATTTCAGCGGACCTTCTTACTCTTATTTAGGATCTTGTTCTATTCTAGAAACAATGTCATTTGAGACTTGTATATTTCTTTCGAATCAATTGTAATACTTTAGAGGCTTGTACACGTGACAATCAGATTTTGGGGGTATTTTTGAGTTGATTATAAAATTTCCGCATTTTATTATTATGGTTGAGTTTTAGGCTGACTTGTCTTGGTGGGATAAGACGAGTGCCATTACGTCCATTTTTGGGTCGTGACAAAATTGTGTTATAGAAATTTTTATTTAATCCCTTGTAAAGATTTTGTATGTTATTTATTTAATATAATAAAATCTTTGTTTAAATAGATCATTGTGTATGTGTGTCCATTGCTTATATAGTAGACAATTTTGTGTATGGACTCATACGCGGAAGATTTAAATTGTCGGTGCATATAAGTTATAAATTTATGTTCATGATCAAAGATGAAGTAGGACGAACATCTTGATGATCGTAGCACAAGATTAAATATAATTTGATCTTAATTATGAGGATGGTTAAATTTCAACTTCTTGTGCTAGTACATTTTGTATGTATTGAACGGACCAATTATAGTCATTTATTTATGTTCTGAATATTTATAAATAAATTCTCTAGTCCACTACATGTAGTTATACTCTTAATCTTGATATAATTATTATGATCTATGTAATTTATTTTATTGTTTTAATCTATTAAAAGGTGAAACTTTTTGATGAGTCAATAAATTCCTAATAGATTAGATAATGACAAATTATATTAGTGAAATAATAATTAGTTAATAGAACCGTGTCTCGGTCCCGAGTTGAAGACACCCCTTTATGGTTACTTATAAGTTTCCACGTGAAAACACTGCAGGTGGATTTTATATCCGTCATGTGAAATAAGTTAAGTAAATATAATAAAGGATTAATTTAGTCAATGAAATAAATTTTCAGAAAATTTGATTCAATTGATTGGTATCGATAATTCTAACACGGGGTGTTAAATAAGATGTAGTGGTGGATTTCGAAATTAAATCGAGGAGTGCAATTACAGATTTTTAGTGGTATGGTTGATTCGTTCATTTGAGAATTATTGTTGTAATTGGAAGTCTCTATTAAATATATCTACGGTCCCTACTATGCCTGATTAATTGACCAAGTTTGAAAAGAAGGAAAAATTAATTTTATTGTTGATCTTCTTTAAAGGATGAATTATTTGAGAGTCAAATATTGAGTTCATGACAATAACGGTTGGCCTTAAATGGATGAAAACGTTTTTTGTATTAATCTCAATTTATTCTCATTTTTAATGATCCTCTTGATTGCTCATTAAGGCTGAAATTTATTTGATTTTTCCTATTCATTCTCAAGTTGGAAAACTAGTATAAATAGGTTGGATGTGGCATGAAAGAAATCATCCTTCAAAACAAGTAATCCCACACAAGTAACTTTGTAGTAACAATCAATCAAGAAATAGGAGAAGATCGTAGCTCTGGATCCTTGACATCTAGACGACTTTTGTAGAAGTTTCAATAGGTTAGTCTTCTTCTAAATTCTTCTAAATGCGTTCATGTTAATTGTTTAGTCTACATGTAAGATTTGTGATCCTAAATATAGCTTCCGTTGTGCATATTCCAACAAATGGTATCACGAGTCTTCTTACATATACTAAATAATGTAACAAGATAATTCATGATTGTTTGAATGTCTATATCATGATGCGTTACTGTTTAATATATGAATTCGTTGTTTCATAAATAAGTTAATTTATGTTTCTGAATTCATGATTTGATGTTTTGTTCAATGATGAGATTGAAATAAATCATTGTTTATAATTCGAGTTTGAAAACATAATGTTTCATGTATTATTGATTATTGTTCATAATTCAGATCTTGTAAAAAGAATTCATGATTCATGTTCCTTAAATTAATAGTTTTAGAGTAAGTTTTTAAGTTTTTTCAATATTGTCTGAATTCTGAATATTTGTTAAAGTACTGTGAAAAAATAATAATTTCAAAACGGACAGCATGCCATTGGCATGGCAAGTCTGTTTTTTTCTGACGAACTCTAATTGGCCTCAACTTTGGTTGGTCGATTGGAAACGACCCAGTGAGCAATACACACTGCTTTGTTGTGACCAAGGGCCTTTTTTGGCCATTCAGAGTCATTTTGATGGGTTTTTGGTCATTTCTTTGTTTTTGAAAAGTTAAAAAAAAATTGAAAAATTGTTTTTAGTAATCCAGTGGCGTAAGGGTTCATCCCTAACACTTATAAATGTATTTTACAGTAAATATATGAGTTTATATGTTGACTTAGGTCCTCTTCCCCATCGAATAAACTTGTATATTTTGATACTGTTTTGGTATATCTTTTGTTTTGATGACCTGTTTAAAGCTTTCCAACTAAGTTACATGTTGAATCAATGAACAAGAGAGATAGGCTATATACATATATACCTTGTTTTACTTAACAGAATACTCTCAAACTGAGTTGGACTTGTTTTGCTTAACTGGTACTATATTTAAACATGCTCATATATTTGCTTGAATAGTTAAGTTTCCTATCGAATCTAACTGTTTATAAGCATGATTATATGAGTCTTGTTGTGATTTTTAATAATATAGCATGTATACTTAATGATCTATTTTATCTCTCTCAGATTAACTATGTCTCACTTCAATCCCATGTCCTCAATCTTGAATCAAAATAAACTTGAGGGTCCGAACTATGTTGATTGGAAATTTTTTTTAGATATTGTCCTAACTTCTGAGGGTTATAAATTTGTATTGGTTGAGGAATGTCCTATCAAATCAGCAAATCCTACTGATGAGGAAGTCCAAGACTATGACAAATGGGTTAAGGCTGATGAGATGACAAGATGCTACATTCTTGCCTCAATGGCGAATGTCTTGCAGCATCAGCATCAGCATCAGTCTATGACATCTGCTTACGATATGCTCACATCTCTTAAGGAGTTATTTGGTGAGCAGATTCGTGCTGCAAAGCAGACTGCCATGAAAACCCTTTTGACCACAAAATGGCTGAAGGATCTTCTGTCAGAGAACATATGCTGAAGTTGATGAGTTACTTGAATGAGCTGGAGATACTTGGTGTTGAGATTAATAAGGAATCTCAAGTTGAGATGATCCTTCAGACTTTGCCGGACAGTTTTCAACAGTTTCGCTTAAACTATAATATGAATAAGATGGACATGTCTTTAGCGAAATTATTGAATGAGCTGCAAGAGGCAGAGACTATAATTAAGCAGCAAGCTCCTAAGGCATTCCTGGTTGACAAGGTTGGGCCGTCCTCTACAAAACCAGCAAAATTCCAGAAGAAAAAGAAAAAGCCCCGCAAGGCTGTGACACCCGGAGGTGCTAAGGGTGGTGTGGCTAAACTGAAAGGCAAGTGCTTTCATTGTAAGCAGCTTGGACACTATAAAAAGCAATGCCTCGACTTTCAGGCTAAGATGAAAAATAAAGGTAGCTCTTTTTTAAATGTCGTTGAAACCTGTTTAGCGGCTGTTTCTACCCAATTATAGGCTGTAGATTCGGGAGCCACTGATCATATTTGCACTTCTTTGCAGGGGTTTCAGGAAATGCGACGGCTAAATAAGGATGAAGTTAGTGTTTTTCAAGCGAATGTGGATCCGACACCAGTCTTAGTTTTAGTAAACATTCAAGATTAATGTAGTATTTATTCAAATTCTCATTGCCAATGAATCTCGATTTTTTGTCACTAAGGATGTGCTTGGTATGGTATTTTTCAAAAAAATAAAAAAATGTTCGATTGGTTAATTTTTTTAAAAAGTATTTTTCGCTATGAAAACAAGTTACTTAAAAACAAAAAAAAAAGATAATTTTTCTAATGAAAATGGGAAAAATAAGTTTCAGAGTGACATTCCACTTTGTTAAAGATATTACTAATCTTGATTCAAGAAAAAAGTTATACATCAAATTTTATTTTATATTCTCTTATCTGAAAAACACGATAAACTAATCTAAGAATTATAATTCTAAGACTATAATTAGTTATGAACTTCAAAAATTATAGTCTCAAGACTTTAATCTTGAAATAAGTTTGTCTGCTTATCCCTTATTATCTAGCAACCTTAAATTTTAAATACAATATTATATTAACAAAAGGTGAAAGATATTTTTTTTACACTATAGATACAATTTAAATGATTATTGTATGTTAGTACTTTATTTTTTCTCGCTATCATATTAAATTTGACATTGAGAGTTAGGAAAAAAGGCAAGGTATAACTAACTATTAGAAATTTAAATGGCTCAACATTGGTATATATTCTTAAAAAGATGCATTATATATTCAAAATAATGATAACTTATATTCATAATTCCTCTCGTACGCGTCTCTCCAACTTTCTCGCGCCTCTCTCTTTCGTCTATCTCTTCCACATATATTGAGAAATTAAAAATGCATACAATGTGTATATACTGAATATATAATACTAAATATAAAGTTTGTTGATTGGGTGACCATATATATATAATGTGTATATATATAGTATGAAGCATAAATATAAAGTATATATGAAAAGTCCTCTCTCTCTCTCTCTATAAATATATATATATATATATATTTCTTTTACTTTTACTTTTATTTGAATGTATTAGATCGATAACATTATGTCACGACCCAAAAATGGACGTGATAGCACTCGTCTTATCCCACCAAGACAAGTCAGCCTAAAACTCAACAATTACGATAAAATGCGGAAATTTATAATCAACTTAAAATACCCTCAAAACCTGATTGTCACGTGTACAAGCCTCTAAAATATTACAATTGATTCCAAGAAACACACGAGTCTCAAATGACATTGTTTCTAGAATAGAACAAGATCATAAATAAGGAGAAAGAAGGTCCGCTGAGATTAAAAGCAACTACCTCACAAACCTCCACAATATCACGATCCGAGCCTACACCCTGGACGTGGCAGGCACTCGAGAACCATTGTTGGTCCCCAAGCGAACCCTCATCCTGGCTGATTACAAGCGGAAAACTGATTCAAGCATACAAAGCTTAAAAATTGAATAAAATTCATAAAACTGAAATACAAAGCTTTAACTCAAATGAAAAACTCAAAATAAAATAATATATTCAACTCGCCATAAAATAGGCAACTTAAGTCTTTAAAACATTTAATAAAATAAATGAATAATACAGACTTCTCAACTATACTAATTATCTATGAAGTCTCTAACTGATAGAGATGGAAGTCAGGACAAGACCCACGATATCCTGACTAAACTGATAAGTAAATGAAATCCTCCGGAAACAAGGAGGCTCACCATAGCTAACTCGAACTCTCAGATGTGTCAACGAATATCCTGTTGATGATCCTGAATACCTGTGTCTATATCATGAGAAGATGCAGGCCAAATGGCTCAGTACGTGGAATGTACGAGCATGTAAGGGAAATTCTAAAACATAAACATAAGCTTGAAAAGAATCTGAAAGGAAACTGAAGAACTTACCTGGCTCAACTCAACTCAACATAACTGAACTCATTTCAATAAAAAGCAATTTAAAACATGTGCAATATAAAGAAAAGTTGTTTAAAAACATGATGCCAACTCTGTGTGTATGCAAAGATACATATAACTCTGAGATGTATGTAAAAATACTAATAATCTGATGTATATAAAAATACAAAATACTGGTGTGGGAGTTTCTCTAACCGACAATCATCACATGAGAGCTATTGTGATGATACAACGATCTTCATCACGCTGCCAGCGCATCATATACCTTGCCACATGTATATGACCTGAACTACTAAGTGGATCCACTAGTCTATGCGAAAATGATTCATCTAAAAAGTATGACCCTTTTCTACCCATGATGGCTACATGGTTTATGGGGGCTGTGAGTTGTCTGAACTCTCCCCCATATCGATGCTCAATACTACTCCCAAAATATACTAGCTCTTTATGTTTTTAAAACATACTTCTTTCTGTGATTTGAGATTAGTGCTCAAAAACTTAGCTCAAAGGCTATCTTGAAAATCAAAGTTTCTTCTCTTGCTTCATTTAGAAAACGATTACTCTTTTCTGAAAACTAGCCCGAAGGCTCTTTGGAAATCTCAGTTTCCGTTCTTATTTAAATGTGAAAACATTTTAAATCTCTTTGAGGATACTTTGTCCCCATATACTTTTGAAGAAATGAACTTCAACTCTTTACTCTTTGCTTAACTCAAAACTTAAGTCTTAAAACAAAGTTAAAACGTTTGTAAAAGACTTCTTAAAATATGGTTCATGCCGAATTATGGACGTGAACGACTCAATGCACGGTTTTCAGTAACCATAGATAGAACTCAATACTTAGAGCTCAAGAACTTCAATGATACTATTCACTTCAAGAATGCTCAACTCAGAGGGTTCATGCGGAATTATGAGTATGAACTACTCAACTCAAGGACTCAAAGATACTTCTCATCTCAAGATTATTCGGCTTATAATGTTCATGCGGAATTATGGGCATGAACGATTCTAATCAAAGACTTCATGGGTAACATGAAATAGTCTCATGATTAGAAATATAATCTCAAAGGGAATTAGGAACTCAATACTCAAGACTTAGGACTTGAAGATACTACTACTCTCAATCATGCTCAATTCATAGAGTTCATACGGAATTATGAGCATGAACGACTTGACTCATAGGTCTACATAACATTATGGAACTCATGTATACTACTCTTCTCATTCTCTTACTTACTTTCTCATAACTTAGTTCAAATCAATAGTTGATCTCAAAGGGTTCACAATTGAACTCAAAGGCTTTCTTGAACTCTACTCTTAACTCTCTCTTGAATGTGAATTATGAATTCAAGAGTTATGGTTCATGATATGAAAGATACAGATGATAGTGTAGACTCATGAATACATTCTCCTCACTCTCATGCTCACTTACTCGAGTCTTGAAACAAATTACTAGAAGTTGTAGAAGACTCCTCAAAAGAACTCAAAGGGACTTTCTTAGAATGTTTGAAAGAACTCTCAAAACTTAACTCTTAGCTCTACCTTGAATTTGAATTATGAATTCAAGGTTATGATCATGTTATGAATGATTTCTAGGTGTTAGAAGTAGCTTAGAGTAGTTAGGATCGACAATGAGTGAATGTGCACTTTAAACGAACTCAAACGGGATAACCGACGACAAACTGGATGGGGCAAGCGACCCTTACGCTCTGAGTGGCATGGGGCGCCAGCCCCTAAACTTCAGAGGAGGGTTTGGGGTACTCTGGCTGGCGCATCGCGCCAGGCCCCAACCCAAAAAATTCGACGAATTTTCCTTGCTCGTTTTCTCACCCTAACTCGCCTAGAATCGAACGGTATTTTCCCCAATCACTTGAATTCGATTACTTAACATAAGTACACTCTAGTCTACTCAATACAGCCCTTAAAACACTCATTTTGATCTCAAGAAATCATACAAAACCCAACACAACAAGATTTAGAATGAACTTCAAGAACACCTATTAAGAACTCATGAAAAACTCAAATCTTTCAACTTCAAGAATGAAATTTGCGCTGAAAATAACATGTTTGGCATGTGGGTGAACAAACCCAACACTATGGAAGCTTACATACATCTTAGGGATCAAACCCATGGTGAAAATCCGCTCTACAACACGCAAGAATCTCGACGAACGCTTGATCCTCTCTTTTTTTCTCCTCTTTTCTCTTTTTGAACTCTCAACTAAAACCCTAGGCATATTTTAGGATTATAAAACTGAACCTAATCAGATTAGACCCCTAAAATATTACTAAAAATGAATTAAGTCTGATTGGGTAAGGAAAAGACCAAAATACCCCTCTAAAATTCGGTTTTGACTTTCCTTATCTAGACAGCCCAACTTCGAATGGACATAATATCTCCCTCATACGATATCGAAACTGAGCGAACTCGGTGGTGTTGGAAAGATAATTCAAAGATATTTCCTACGGTATCTGATAGAACACTTAACTCATCCTGAGCTAGGAGTTATGATCGTTTTAAGTCGACCCAAAACTCATACTTAGCTTAACTTGTAAAATTTCAGATTTTTGCTATATCCAATTTAGTTCTTTTTCGAACTCAAGGTGCTACATCTAGTGAACTTAACACTTAAGAAATTTTAATTCCTCGGTAAAATCCTACTCACAACGAAGGATGGTTAAAGTCTTAGTTCAAAAAAAATTCTGGGGTAGTACACACAAGAAGCCTCGGACAAGAAGAGAAGAGAAAGTATCACAAAGATCCGGGCTAGTAACTTACAAAAATGTAGAAGCAAGGGGTGAGTACCAAACCACACGGTACTCAACAAGTAAACTTCTAAACACAAGCTAAGGGAATATAATACATGTATTCCTTACACCCTTACAACTTGCATAAAACCAGCCTAACCTAACAGTTCACAATTTACGTAGTATACAACTCAATAACAACACTCTAACAATTACATATCCTCAACAACAAGCTCAATATTCATCAATCACAACCTCCACAGAAAGGCACTCACAAGATCAGCAAAACACAATATCAAGTTCACTAATGATAAAGATATGCAATGCAATGCAATGGAATGCAATGTCAAGTACAGTGATGCATGTCTGACCTAGTGATACACATCCACTGTCTTTCAGACCGGGACCCATGAGGGACATATATGTCCATGCATCCGTCGCGGCATGCGACACGACCCTCGATATATAGTATCCATGGCGGCGCACGACACATCCCTCGATAATAGAATTTGTAGCGGCGCGCAACACGTCCTTCGAAATATAGTATCCGTTGCGACGCGCGACACGTCCCTCGAAATGGTACATCCTCTTTAATTTCTTATTCTTCCTCAATTCACATAACACTTATCACAACCATGTCTCAAAATCAATGCAAATGACATGTTCACACAAATAATAAGGAGATGACCATTTTCATAACAATGCACAATTCACAACAACACAATCGTGATACAACATCAACAATTAATCAATAATCCTTTCAAACCATTCTCAACACATCACACACCAATAATTAATCATATTTCCTTTTATTACCCCTTTTCATCATTAGAGTTATTCAATATGGACAAGTAAACCCATCACCAAGTCCCATTACTCCCCAACACATACCACAAGGAAATACACGATTCTATGCACTTAACAAGGGTTTAGAAATTCATTTGTCTCAAATAGTCGAACAATCACTCCGGGACTTGAGTCTTTCCCTTTCATTGGAATTTATAATCAAGTTCCTAATTTTGATATCAATTAATATATCAACTCTCATATTTTCCATATTTCAAGCCTAAGGTAAGTCTCAATTCCTTCAAATATTATAAATTTAATGGTATCATATAATACAACATCCTTAATATTTAATTATATATCTCAATATTCAAAACTTAAATTATAACTTGATAACTATAAGAAAATTGTGAAACCAAAACTAAATCCCTAATCATTATGCATACATACGGTCCACTGTATAAAATAGTTAGACCAAAATCTCAATTTATTTAAGGATTTACTCCACAATTATTTTGCCATAGTTACCCAATGATTGGCACTAAAATTTCCTCAATTCTAAATCAATACAGCATATACAAAGTTAGATAATTAATTTTGCAACTCAGTTTCTCTCTCCTATCCCTTTTCCACCATTGTTATAATAATGAGAATAATAATAATTATATTATGACCTCTATTCCTATTCACAAATGCATAAATTCTTACATGAACATGAAGTAGTCGGCTTTCACGCCGGCCGCCGGTTTGTGCTGGTATTTATTTTTTATTTTCCCTTTCTTTTCTTTTCTAAATTTATTAAGTACCGAAAAGTGACAAAATCCTACTAACATATTTTACTATATATAATAAGTGGGAATAACTGTGTGCTTGATAGTGTTGTACATTCTTCTTTTATGGTTGTACCTTTAAAATTTATATTATTGGACAATTTAACACCATTAATTACCTACTACTTTATTAGCCAAAAAGTTTGACCTCATTTGGGTCCATTTATTATTTATATGTTTTCAATTTTCAATATATGTTGTCTATCTAATTCTTTTTTTCAACCTTTTATTTTAAACTTCTTCAAATTTAATTACCTATTTATTACTCTCTCTATGCACTTTTAATTGTTATGATTTCCTTTTTCGAGTCTATATATATATAATAAGTGGGAATAACTACTACTTAGCACATGACAAGTGTTGGATGATATGTGCTTGATAGTGTTGTACATTCTTCTTTTGTGGTTGTACCTTTAAAATTTATATTATTGGACAATTTAACACCATTAATTACCTACTACTTTACAATGTGTTTTTTCATCATATTCATAGGCAAAAAATTACAATTTATAGTACTTTTTGTATAGATTTTGCATATTTAATTTTTTTTTTTAAATATCGAATTAATACAATCTGATTTAACTTTGAAAATGAGTCAAATGGACTTTCAAAAAGCGCAACATGACAAATACAAGTGGACGGAGAGAGTATATTTTAGCTAGAAAATATATTAGAGGTACAACTTTTTAAA
>JAJOOF010008341.1:0-19709 GCA_029582545.1 Solanum lignicaule | reverse complement strand
TCTTTTTGCGGGCTAAAGACCACGGCTGGCTAGACGGAGTCACTAAGACAAAGCCATTAACTTGTTGTATTGAATCTGACTGTACCACCATCTCGGAACCAAGTCAAAAATTACATATGAATTTATGCATATTTAAATAAAGTCTAGATCTTTCATGGTAGATATAAATTAAAGTTAGTTATCCGGCATAGATATAAGTCTTTAGCCGGACATAGTCACGGTTTAAATAGGAGAGTATTAATAAGAAGAGAAATTACCTTAGGAACAAACAGCACACTTTATTTCTCCGGCCAAAGTCCGGCAAACTCACAATACTTCAAACTTTTACAAAAGGAAAGGAGAGGGAGAGAGAAAGTAAAGAGAAGAGTTGGTTTCTAAAGCCTGCCTCTTTTACAAAACAAAATGCCATTTTTTATAAGTAGAAAAAGGCATCTAGGAATAGTAAAAGGAGCCCCTTATGTGGGACCTAAACAGTATATTCACTGTTGGTAGTGCTTATCTTTACTGAACAGTACATCCACTATTGGTGATAATGTTTTTATCCACTAAGCTTTGTCCTTTAACTTTGCCAAAAGTTCTTCAGCCCTTTTCAGCGTATCTGCTGGTTCTTCTTCTTCAATTTGTTGGGCGTCATGCATATCTTCACTAGCCTCGCTACGCATTGAGGAATCTGATACTCAAATTTGTACAAGAACAGCCGCAATCAAACACACAAGAGGTGGAAAAATGTTTTCAAAATTAGTCAGAAACCATTTCCATTCAAAAACAAGGAGCTACAAGCTCAAATATCCACAAGATAGAATCAAAACACATTTTAAAACACAAAACCCAATATGTACACAAGAGGTAGGTATGGATATACCTCACCCCACCACAAATGAAAAACAGTTGTCCTCAAATGCAACAAAAATAATCAAAAGTCAATAAAAACGACAGAGAGGGAGGTAAAGAAAGATCATGTCTACACAGTCTCTCCATCTGTTGAGGGATCAATGCCCGGGGTCACACTTTGGTCTTGGGCATTCATGCCCGGTGTAACAGCAACACTGGCTCCACTAGAGCCTGTCATTGACGTATTTATCAGCGATGTCTGAATGGTTGACTGTACAATCGTCTCCTCTAAATCAAGCAGGTCCTCATAGATGGTCGCCTCCTGAGCATCAAGTTGTTCCTCATCCATCTCCGCCTCTGACTTATCAGCTCTCACATCATCCATAGGCACATCTCCAGCGGTAGCCGGAGGCATCTCAGAACTGGTCGGGACATCCTGAGCCTCAGCTGACTCAAAGAGAGAAGTGAAGTCTGTGGACTTCAGATAGTCCACATCCTTCCTCAAATCTGAAACCTCGTCTTTTAAAGTCGTCACCTCGGAAGTAACCCCTTGTTGACTCTCACAAGTCTCTACTCTCGCTGTGAGAGCATCAATAGATGTCCGGAGGGGTGTCAAAGCAGCTAAGATGGCTCGCTCAATCATCCAAGGCACCTTGGCCTCTACTCAAGAAGCTTGCACATCGGCAGAATAGGCTAGGTACCCCATCTTGAGAAGCATGGCCTGAGTGATCCTAGTAAGCTAGGAAGTGGAGGAACCGGAGGCTTGGGAAGGAGTGGTAGCGGGTATACCTGAAGGCCTAGAGGTCGGAGTAGGCAAAGATGCCTCTGCAGGTATGGACTCAACATCAACCTCCGAGGATGCATCCACCGGAGCTGCTCTCCTCCTATCTACCTCATCATGTGTGTACTCGGCCTCTATGTGTCAGATGTCTGTGAAGGATATAGGTGTGACCTCAATTTCCTTGTTATCGTCACGAGGGACTCCAGCCCGCCGACATAGCTCTGTAATCAGCACTGGGAAAGGAAAGGATGTCTGGCGCTATTTGGCCCTCATGGCCATCTCATGCTCTATGATTAGCCCCAATTCGATGCTCTTTCGGGCTATGATTGATCCGAGATAGGCCGCATTTGGGTGGCAAAGGATGAACTCATTTTGTGAAGGCACGATAGAGTTGCTAATGAACCCAAACCAATATCGAGCGGCGATGTTCAAGTCCTTCTTCTTAATGGAAGCTTCTGCCTCAAACCACCTCGAGGTGGTGTCAGAAATGAGAGGATCAAGCCAGCCTTTTAGGTCATCCAGAGGTATCATAGTGGTAGACAAACTCAGGTAGTCAAAACCTGACCCTCTATCAAATACATCGTTGATATAATCGTCGTTTCATCTCACTTCTTTCCCCCAGACCATGACAGACTCTACCGGACTGAAGGCACTGGCCTTTTCTTTCCATTTGGTACTATGTCAATGTATTCCGTGTACAAATCTCGGACCCATGTAGAAATATAGAGGCCACGGGGCATGGTAAACTGTTCAAACCTGTGGAACCAGAGAGTGTCCCACACATGAGAGTACCTGCCCACTACACCATCCGTGGACAATCTTTTTTCTTCGAGAATAGTCCTCAGTCCCTCGGCCTTTAGACTTTTGAGTAGCCGGGGAAGAGGACCCTGAACTGGTGGTGCTGGAACCACCGTCTGTGCCGGAGATGGCATTGTGTCATCACCAGGTCGAGTAGACTCCGGGATACTAGATGGATCTTGACGAACTCTGGCACGAATCTCAGCTCGCCGGGTCTGAAGTGGTTGGTCATCCTCAGGCTCGGAGAATGAGGCCTGAGAATGAATAAAATCCCCATCACTGCCAGAGCTGTGCTTCGGTCTCTCTGCTACGGGCACCTTGCCCTTTCCCTTGCCTCCCTTTGGAGGTGATTGTTTTCCCTTTTTAGAAGGACCAACTGTTCCCTCATTAATTACAATGCCTCGTGCTCGTTTGCGGGGCGCCATTCCACTCTCATCCCAATTGGTCCTAGCCATATCTGCAAAAAAAATCGGGAAAAGTTAAAAATAATTCGAGAAAAATCTCAAAATTTAGTTGCAGAAAGACTCGCCGAACCGATCGGTGAGTCACCGAATCACTTTGGCAAGCCAGATAGGGCTCGCTGAAAGAACTGGCTTGAAAATTTCCCAGAAAAATTAGAGGTCGGCAATATGCAGGGCCTTTCAGCAAATCGCCGACATCACTCGGCGAGCTCAGACTAGCCCGCTGAAATTAACAATGTGATTTAGGGGTTAGAGGCGCAGAAAGGGCAATCAATGGAAACTTTCGGTGAGTCGCCGAGCGAACTCGGCGAGGTCAGGCTTCCCGCCAAAAGTTACAGACTCTAATCTAGACAAAACATGAAATTAAGGGCGATCAAGGGGGACATTGATGAACCGCTCGGCGGTTCGGCAAGCTCGACCCAGCTCACTGAATTGCCCAACGTGCCAAATTTCAACCCCATTTCCAAAATTCAAGCCCACAGCCCCCGAAATCAAACTACATACTTATTCAATTAAGCTCAAACTCACTCAACCATGCCACCGGGATACTCAGACTTCCCCCGTTTTGGCCAAAATTGGCCATTTGACGACTTTTTCCCTTAAAAATGACGTCAAACGCTCCATCTTTGGGTAAAGTACGCCATTTAGCATAATTGGAGGTTACTGAAATTTCACTAGACTAGACCCAAAAAAAATTACCGCATCCTAACAATTTATGATCAATTTTAAAGCATAAAACTCGGGAAATCATCATTTTAAGAAATTTAAGCACGATGTCAAAACTTCAATAGGCAAACTAGCACAAGAAGTACAATTTCACACAGGCCCAACACACAACAACAACAATTCACCAAATGCATTCGAGTTTAACTACAAATCAAGAGTTTGGGGTTCGAAAAACCAACTTTTAAGCTGAAATAAGAGTTTGAAATGCTAGGCAGCAATGTAATCCAACTCCAACCACGAGGTCAAGAGAAAAATATGATAAAACTAGGAAAATATTAAAGCTATAAAGTGTGGGTGCAAGTGTACGAGGCTAAAAATGAGGGAATATGAAAGATTTTGAAAGTTTAAACCGTTTTGCCTTATAAAACCTTTCTGTTCGTGGCCCTTTCGGCGTATTAGTCATCCTCGCCGAACCACTCGGCTATGCACCGAGTGGTAACTTACCTCGCTGAGTTTTACAAGACCTCCAGTTGATTTGGGGGTCCAAACGGCGGACAAAGTCGAGCTCGCTAACCTGTTCTGCAAGTCGCCAATGCGTCCATGGGCCCGCCGAGTTTTACAGACTTCCACCTCTAATTTTTTATGGATCTAATTGTGGTACAAGTCTGGCTCGCCGACCTCTTCGGCGAGACGTCGCCGACCTCTTCGGCGAGACATCGCCGACCTCTTCGGCGAGGCGCCGACCGGACTCTTGGTTTGCCAACCTACACTTTTCAAACACATTCCACTTTTCCACCTGCACAATAAATACCCATTATTCAAAAACAAATACAAAGCATTAAAAACTTGGGTTGCCTCCCAAGAAGCACCTTAGTTAACGTCGTGGCACGATGCAAGTACCCATTTAAGCTTTATTTTTTGGGTTTGTCATAGTATAACTAGGCAACCCCCCTTGTTGTCTTGGGTTAAGATGTGAAGAAATTTGACTCATTTGGGTCTCCAACTGCTTGATAGAGATGGAGTGAGAGGTCGCCATCTGGTTGAGAGTCGATACATCTTCCTTCATCTCCTTCAAAACTTTATCGGACCCTTCAACCTTATTGAGAATACGTGAGAGCATATCCTCAGTCCGGCCACCGTTAGAATCTTCGAGCTTTTGATGCTCGTGAGGAGGAACATACATATCCTTCTCCCCTTCTCTTTCCTTCCAAGTGGCATTACAATCACACCACTCTCTGTCATGATCTCTCCAGCACTCATCTCTATTCCAATCTTGATTTCCACCTGGCCTTGGGTAGTTTGCACAATAACATACTCTTTGGTTGGCTAGGAAGTTCACTTCCTCATTGTACAATGCCTCAAACTTGGCCTCTTCGGGGTTTACACCACCAACACCGACAGCATTAACACTCTTCGTACCAGCACCCATGACGTTCTTAGCTAAGATGTCCAGCTGGGTCATCATCTTTGCCATGTTTTTGTCTCTCTCTTGATCTTTTTTAATCTGCTCATTTGTCAATTTGTAAGTAAGAGGAGAGACTTGATCTTCACGGGTGTACCATGCCCGGTTAATCTTGGTCATGCCATCAAGGAGTTGGGCTGCTTTGACATAAGGTTGTTGCATCAAACCTCTCGGAGAAAGTTGATCAGCCACTCCCTTGTTCACCAAATCGAGCCTTCTGTAGAAGTATTACAACAGTACATTATCGGGTAATCCATAAGTTGGCATTGTAACACCATCTTCTTAAACCTTAGTCAAGTCTCATGGATTGGCTCACCCTCTAAACGTTTGAAGCTTTGAATACTATCCCTAAGTGTCATCATCTTCGAATGAGGCAAAAATTACATTTGGAATAAGGTAATAAGCTTGTCCCACGAAGTTATAGAATCTCTTGGCAACTCAGCCAACCACTCGCATGCTTCTCCCATTAGAGAAAATGGGAACAACCTCAGCCAATCCGATTCTTGAGATATGTTCTTAAAGGAGAAAGGTCCACAAACATCAACAAAATTCCTAATATGCTCATGGGGATCCTTATGAGCCAGCCCACCAAACAAACCTTTCAATTTTAAGAGCTACAACATGGTGCTTGTAATGTGAAACACAACGTTTCCTTCAACCGGAGGTAAACAAATGGCACTAACACCACCCACTAGATTTTTCTCATTGACATTTGAGTCATTGACATCATTGAGATTCCAGATGTCATCTTGGTGGCCCACTTGGCTACCATTACTCCCGTTGACGCTCATTTTCTCCTCTGTTTTAACACAAGCAACACAAAACCAAAACTAAAAGTAAGTAGATTCAAATATTGCTAAAAAGAACGCAATTCAACTTCACCAAAATAATTTCAAACAACACCACTCTCCGACAGCGGCGCCATTTTGATTCAACATTTCAAGCACACCTAATCCAATTCTAGGTGTTAAACGATCGTAAATTAGTATAAAATCCAACTAAGTGAGTTGGGGTCGAATCCCACAGGGAGCGGTACGTGTCTCAAATTCAATTAGCGAGTATGAATATAGTCTAATCAGCCATAGGAATAGAAATTATCCATTAAAGACATATTTAAGTAAAATGGGTGACACGAATGTCAGATGGGGGTGGGGGGTTTGATTTTAGTTATCGACTAAAAGCAGTCACAAACACTAGAAATTAATAATAATCAGACGGATTCTTGAGATGTGATCGATTATAGGCAAATATAGATATATGGGTAATTGCAACTATTAGTAAATAGCTAGATATAAGTGAGTAGGCCAGGCTATAAGGGAGGTAATTTTCTCTCGAACAATTACCCTGAATCAGGTGATTTCTTTCGAACATCAACAAGCATGCAAATTAAGAGTATCCCACACCTTAATCCATTCACTCTCTTGAGCTAAATATGTGGGATTGGGTTTAGGATTTACTCTCTCGAGCTAAACCCAAATCAACCCAATACCCACAAACCATCAATCAAAAACCTTAGTTCTAAAACCTCTCTCTAGAGCAAGCCAAGAACACAAAAGTAGAACTGCATTTGTGTAACGACCTAGTTCTGTCATTATAGAAATGCCAACTGGGGGAAATTTGGGGCCGAAAAACTTTTTCGTAGTATTTGGATTTTCCCAACCTATTCCAGATTTGGACGAAATTGGAGTCATTGAGGTGTAGAGAAATATGGTAACAATCGGGTGACTCATTTATGATTTTGACTACTTGAGTAGTTAGATAACTCGCTAAGGAATTCGTACGACCTTAAGAAATTGAATTCGGGCAAGTAGAACTCCCGGAATCGATCTTAGCGTAAAGGGTATTTTCTGATCGTCATTGGTCAAAGGTGTGTTGTGAAATAGGGGTCTAGGAATTCTTTAAATAGCTCACTGGTTCCGTGCAAGCTGCTTTAGCGGGATTGGTGTCGCTCTGGCGAGGTCGCTGTAGAGGGTTCGATGTGACTTAAAGTCGTAAATAAACCCTTAAACGACCTTATTTGGCACTTTTTTATCTTTAGAGCTAAGGAACGAACCTCAGGCGACTCCTACTCATTTTTAACCATTCTTGAGTCTAAAGGTAAGTTTTTCACTCCCCGAATCCATTTTTCGATCCGTAGAACGTAATAGAATGGGTGAATATTGATGGGGAAGGGTTTTGTTATAAATTATATGGTGGAAACAACCCTAATTTGGATAATTGGGATCATGGGTTTGATCTAGGGTTCATAGAATTGTTAATAATTCGAGTAATTAGTGATTGTTTATTGATTCTCGTATTATATTGATTGTTTGTAGACCAAGAACAAGCGAAATGAATCCGAAAAGGGAAGGATCAAGTTTCTTAGGGTTTCAAGCTTGTTTCGAGGTAGGTGATGGTTGTGATTCTATGATTATGTGATATATGTTCGTTCTTGCTTCATTATGATACATATATGTATATGAATGTTGCATTATTCATCACACTTGTTGTAAACGAGATGGATGAATTATGATTTTCATGAAATCATGACTTAAATGTATGATCTTGAGGATATACTTGTGATTGTGATTGTGGTGTGTTTGAATGGATCGGTTGCCATGTTCCAGCATAATTATTGGATCGGGTACCATGTTCTGGTATGCTAACTGTTTCGTTTTGGGTTCCATGAGAGGACCAATGATTTGATATAAAATGTGAAGTTGTTCGTTGTTCGTAAATGTTGATAATATTGTATATGTTGATTTATATGAATGTGATTATACTGTTGTCTTGACTTGCTTATGTTGCACTAGTGGGATAGCCGCGTGATCCTACCAGTACACTGTGGTTGTGTACTAATACTGCACTTGGTCTTATTTTGTTGAGTACATGGCATTTTCAAGCGGCTATTGACAGACCTCGCTTAGAAGATCAGTGATCGTCGCTTCGAATTCAAGGGTGAGCCAATTCTTCTGGGCTGCTATGGGATTCTCTTTCTTTTATGTCCACCATTTCCAGACTTAGACATTTTTTCTAGTTAGTTGATTAGTTCCTTAGTTTGGAGTAGTATCCCTTATTGTTTAGACTTGGTTCATTGTTAGATGTTTCGGTACATTGACTTTCAGGTTCTAGGTTATTTCTTCCGCAATGTTAGTTTACTATTATTAGACTTTTGTTAGAGTTTATGGGAACTCTATTTATTCCTTAGTATTTTTGTGCTTTCGTATACTTAAATGCCTTAGTTATTGCTTTAGTTGATTGGTTTGGGTTGTAGTAGTTGTTCTCCCACCAGAGAGTTAGTGTGGGTGTCAATCACGATGGTCTGGGTCGTGACAAAGTTGGTATCAGGTTCTAGGTTCATTGATCTTGATGTAACAAAACGAGTCTAGTAGAGTCTCGCGGAACGGTACGGGGACGCCTTTAATTTTCTTCGAGAGGCTATAGGACATTAGGAAATCTCTCTATTTTTCTCTTGTTTCCTTTCGTGCTATAACTTGATTCCAATTGGTATCTCTCCATTCAATTTGGTATGTAACCTCCTTCACTCTTTTATCCGCAGATGGTTAATACTAAATATAACGACTTTAGGCCCGTAGCTCTCGTCAATTCTCTAGTTGAGGAATCTACAGCGAGAGGTCGCGGTCGAGGCAGGGGTAGAGGAAGAGATAAGGGTAGAGGCCGTGGAAGGGTGGCGCCTACTAGATATGAGGTATTGGTCGAAATTGCTCCCCAAAATTAGGCCTCTCTCGTTCATCATGAAGAGATAGAAGGGGATATTGAGGTTGAGAATGTTGAGGAAGTTTGACAAGAGGAAGAGGTGCAAGCTGAGACTACCGGTATTCCTCTCATCGATCCGGTGTTAGCTCAACAGATCATGTCATTTTTTAAAGGATTGGCTAGTCCTGGAGTGCTTCCATCTGTTCAAGTAACTCAATCTCCTGCTAACCCCCCTATTGCTATCCCTACTCCCAAGGTGGGTGGAAACGTAGGAACTGATGCTTTCTTCCGTCCTTTGTTGGGTTCTGTTATGACTGGTAATGAGCATGAAATATTGACTAAGTTTTTGAAGCTAAAGCCTTCGGTATTTCTTGATTTTGAGAGTGAGGATGCGTATGAGTTCCTTCTGGATTGCTATGAGAGGCTTCATAAACTGGGTATTGTTCACCAGCATGGGGTTGAGTTTGTGTCTTTCCAACTTCAAGGTGAGGCCACGCAGTAATGGAGGGTTATATGGAGTGCAGATCTTCAGTCTCACCTCCACTTACTTGGACCCAATTTCATGCTATGTTTTTAGAGAAATATGTGCCTAGAACTTTGAGGGATCGCAAGAAGGATGAGTTAATGGCTTTAGGGCAAGGTGGTATGTTATTGGCTGCTTATGAGGCCAAGTTCCATGATTTATCTAGATATGCTACATAGCTGGTTACTACAGAGGAGGAGAGGATTCGTTTATTTATCAAGGGGTTCAATTCTGAGTTGCAAGTATTATATGTTCATATCACTTCTGCAAGAAGGAGTTTTAATGAGATGACAGACTATGTTAAGAAAGTGGAGGGGGTGAGGCAAGATGGTCAAGCTAAGGCATGGGAAAAAAGGGCCAAGAATTCAGGTAACTTACAAGGTTCTTACTCTAAGGGGTCTGGAAGGCCAACACTTGCAACCAAGCCAACTTAGTTCACTATGCCCACCTCTACAGGTAATTACTTAGGAACTACATCTCATAATTTTCAAGATAGGCAAGAAGTCGTGCCTTCGACGGGCAGCAGACTATCTTTTGATCGTACTTGCTACAATTGTGTAGAACCTGGGGATATGAGGAGAGATTGTCCCAATCCGTGTATGTTTGATTCTGCGCAGCAGCCATCTGAGCAGTTGCCGCGGGGAATGGTAATAATGGTGGAAGACATCTACAAGTTGGGCGAGGAGGTAATCAACGAGGCTGTGGAGGTAGAGGAAATGGTAACGGAGGTCGGGGTAACGCGCAACCAGGCAGGGAAGTGGCTCGTCAAGATGATAGGGATCAGTGTTATGCTTTTCCGGTCAAGAATGAGGCAGAGGCGTCTGACGTGGTGATCACAGGTACTATTCTTGTTTGTGATCGGATGGCTAATGTGTTGTTTGATTCGGGTTCTACTTATTCATATGTATCCGTGAGATTTGCCTCAGAATTTGATATGGTTTGTGATATACTTGATTCCCCCATCCATGTTTCTACCCCAGTTGGAGAGTCAGTCATAGTTACCCATGTCTATCATGCTTGTCCCATTTTGTTTATGGGTTTTCCGACTTGGGCTGATTTGGTGATTTTGGATATGACTGACTTCGATATTATCTTAGGCATGACTTGGTTGTCGCCCTATTATGTTGTGTTAAATTGTAATATTAAGTCTGTAACTCTAAAAACTCTGGGAAGGTAAAATT
This sequence comes from Solanum lignicaule, assembly GCA_029582545.1. Classification (NCBI taxonomy): domain Eukaryota; kingdom Viridiplantae; phylum Streptophyta; class Magnoliopsida; order Solanales; family Solanaceae; genus Solanum; species Solanum lignicaule. Next base: position 9,310 of record JAJOOF010008341.1, on the reverse strand, counting down.
TAGAATGGAAGGGGTGTACAAGCCTAAGCAAGCTAAGATCATATCCTCCATTGGGGCTAGAAAATTGGTAGGGCAGGGTTGTTTGGCTTATTTGGCTCATATTAGGAATGTTGAGGTTGAGACTCTATCTATTGAGTCTATTCCTATGGTGTCAGAATTTATAGAAGTGTTTCCTAATGAGTTGCCTGGTATGCCTCCGGATAGAGATATAGATTTTTGCATTGATTTAGAGCCTGGTATGCGTCTCATTTCTATCCCTCCATATCGCATGGCTCCGGCAGAATTAAGAGAGCTTAAGGCTCAAATCCAAGAACTTCTGGATAAAGGATTTATTCGTCCTAGTGCTTCCCCATAGGGTGCTCCAGTTTTGTTTGTTAAGAAAAATGATGGTAGTATGAGAATGTGTATAGATTACCGGCAATTGAATAGGGTCACTATTCGAAACAATTTCCCTTTGCCTCGAATAGATGATCTTTTTGACTAATTGCAAGGTGCATCAGTTTTTTCTAAGATTGATCTAAGGTTCAGTTACCATCAATTGAAAATAAGGCATGAGGATGTACCAAAGACGGCGTTTAGAACTCGCTATGGGAACTATGAGTTTTTGGTTATGTCATTTGGTTTAACCAATGCGCCTGCAACTTTCATGAGTTTGATGAATGGGGTGTTCAAACCGTTCCTTGATTCGTTTCTTATAGTGTTTATTGATGATACCTTGGTCTATTCGAAAAGTGAGAAAGAGCATGCCGACCATCTTCATACTGTTTTTGGTGTTCTTGGGAAGCAAAAGTTATATGCTAAATTTTCTAAGTGTGAATTTTGGTTGAAATCGATTGCATTTTTGGGGCATTTAGTTTCAAAAGAAAGGGTAATGGTAGTGTTTGCTCTTAAAATATGGAGGCATTACCTCTATGGTGTTAAGTGTGAAGTGTTTACTGATCATCGTAGTTTGCAGCATGTGTTCACTCAAAGGGATTTGAATTTGAGACAACGAAGGTGGATGGAGTTACTTAAGGATTATGATGTGATCATCCAATACCATCCAGGCAAGACTAATGTGGTGGTAGACGCTTTGAGTCGAAGAGCGGTGAGTATGGGTAGTTTAGCTAACTTGAATGTATCCAAGCGACCTTTGGCTAAAGAAATTAAGACCTTAGAGTCTAAGTTCATGCAGTTGGGCATCTCAGAAAGAGGTGGGGTGTTAGCTAGTATTGAGGTAAGGGTCACTTTCTTGGAGGAGATCAAGGCCAAACAATTTGAGGATGAGAATTTGAAGGAACTTAGAAAGAAGACTGTGATTGGTAAGACACAAGAGACCACTCTTGATGCAGATGGAGTACTCAATTTTAAAGGAAGAATATGTGTTCTTAGAGTAGATGACTTGATTGAGAAATTGTTGGCAGAGTCTCATGGTTCGCGATATTCTATTCATCCGAGTGTGACCAAGATGTATAGAGATATGAAGTGAATTTATTGGTGGTCGGGCATGAAGAAATACATAGTGGAGTTTGTGGTGAAGTGTCAAAATTGTCAACAAGTGAAGTATGAACATTAAAAGCCTGCAGGTTTGCTTCAAAGAATGCCAATTCCGGAATGAAAGTGGGAAAGAATAGCCATGGATTTTGTGGTTGGTCTTCCCAAGACTTTGGGGAAGTTTGATTCTATTTGGGTAGTGGTTGATAGATTGACTAAGTCAACCCATTTTATTCTGGTAAAAATAAATTATAATGCTGAACAATTGCCTAAAGTTTATGTGAAAGAGATAGTGAGGTTGCATGGGGTGCCCCTTTCTATCATCTCAGACCATGGTACCCAATTCACATCCAAATTTTGGAGGAAATTACATGATGAATTGGGCACACAACTCACTTTTAGTACAACCTTTCATCCACAGACGAATGGACAGTCAGAGAGGACTATACAAGTATTGGAAGACATGTTGAGGGCATGTGTGATTGGTTTTGGAAGGCATTGGGATAAGTTCTAACTTTTGTGTGAATTTTATTATAATAATAGTTACCACTCCAGCATAGTGTCACACCCTTAACTAGAAATGGGCAGACATCAAGAATATACACAAGCACCTACTAAATATCGTACTAATCTCATGCCAAAGTTGTAGATTCATAAGCAGCGGAACCTATATGAAGATACATACTAAAATATAGGTAACAAAAGGGTCGTTGGGCTAATTTACAACGGAAACAAGCCTAAGTCTACGAAGCCTCTAAAGAGTATGCCTCTGAGAATCTGATAACAAGTCGGGACAGGGCCCCGACATACCCATTCTGATATATGTATATACGTAGCAAAATATAGGCTCTAAATATCTGATAGCTCCAGGTAGAGGTGGAGCTTACCAACTGCTAAACTGGAAGTCTCTAGTCTACTGAAAATGCTTGTTGTCCTGAGTACTTGAGCATGTAGTGATACAAATGAAACGCCAAAATAATAGGGATGTCAATACATACAAAACATGTACTGGTATGTAAAGCAAACTGAATAACAAGTAGATATCAAATATCATAATAGGCAAATCTGAGCATGTGTATGCAGGAGACATAATCTGTAACTAAAATTGTGACCAACCTCAAGGGTCCTCATCGAACGTTTCATGGCTTAGTCATTTATATATATAATCCCTATAATTTGCCTAAGTGATATCTTTACTTCATTATATCGCTTATTTGCTCTTTGTAAAGCTAACTGTCAGGGAATCACATGATGGCCTACTGACGGCGATTAGTGAACCTTGTATGGAATATGTAGCCCACTGTTACGACCACACGTGAAATCTCATAGTCTGGTAATGAGGTCTATCAAGGTACGCCCCCAAGGCTCCTGTATGGTTTACCCGTATACCTGTATCAGTCAGGTGAATCCACGATGGGAAATTCCAGCTGACTATATTTGAATTTTGTGCACAGAGTAGCGTCGCACGTAGTAGCCCTAAATATACCCACCCTACGCTGCAGAGTAGTCTATAATCTCAACTGATTGCAATTATTTATAATAATTAATTCGTTAATCACATAGCTCATGATACAATTCGTGATTACATTCTTTAGCTTGAGAATCATATATCTTGTGACCTATGCACTTACGAACAGTCTGTGGCTGGCTGTTTTCTTTAAATTTATGCAACATGTACATCGCTAACTTCTAAGAGTTCCAACTGTAGAGAAATGTAGTTGTGTGAAACATATTGCTTCCTTGAAGAGTACTATAACTCTATAGGTTTAGGACTCAACATGAGAGGGTTTATAAAATAGGATAACTTTCTTTCAATTATCATAGAATCTATAGTGACATCTATCGGAAGAACATGTGAGTTTAGGTCTTGCCTTAAGGGCAAAAGAGGTTTTAGCTTTACATACCTTAATTCGGGACTTACTATCTTACGTCTTCAAACTCCATAAAATCATAAAAGGATAGTATAAGAAACTAATCAAGAGTCACAACAATGCCAAAAACACAATAATGGTTCGCAAGCGACAATCTCAACAATTACCATAGATGAGTGGTGTATCACCACACCCTTCTCTTTCTCTACTTTCCAAGTAGGCTTATGACTTATTTACACGTTCAGTATTACTCCTCATCATTTAACCATAAAGAACCAGCCCCCTTAATCATCAACAGTTAACATAAAATTAAAACTCATGGCCTCCGATTACCATCCCACCGGTTCCTTGTTAACGATGTCAAATTCCTTTATAATCTCATAGTTTAAGTTGGTAGAGAACTAATGCCACAAATTAAAATAATAGGAGCTCATATAACCAGCTACAACATATTCTTAGCGACTTAGAAATTTCATCAAACACTTGGTGAGCGACAAACTTTCAAGAACTATAATAGTCACGTTCTCTATACCTCGCCTTCCATTTTAATATAACCAGTTTACTTCCCCAATACAATACCATTGACCCATCATTTGGTCTAAACAACAGCCAACACAACCTTCTACAAACTCCCTCCTCACCAAAACATCAAATACAATGGGTAAAACATGGACTCACGGCTTCCTATCACCGTCCCGTGAGTCCTACCCGCAAATTATACTTCAAGCATCCTTGGAATACTATTTATGAAGATAGAAGAGGATTCATACCTATATATCAAAGAAAAGCAGCCCATGCCCTTCTTTATTCTCCAAGAACAATACTTTTCCCTTCAAGAAAACATTTAGCTAAGTATATCAATAGGTCTATGGAGAGGAAGACACTTGATTCTTGAAGAAGTCAACTTACCTTAAGCTTTGGTGGATTGAAGATGAGAAAAACTTGAAGAAATAACTTGAAACCAGTACTTACACGTTCTTAAGTATATGAGAAATTATATCCCAAACTTCTAATAAATTTGGCCGACTTTCTCTAAAGTGCCACATGTCCCGCAGTGATTGGGTAGTGCTCGCGTCTATCGTAGAATGAACATAACTTTTTACTCCGATATCGTTTTAACGAGCGGTTTCTTTTGCTGGAAACTAGACTCAAATACCTTCAATTGGATAGGTTGTAGGCCCTATAAATCGTTATATATTAGGATATATGCTCGTTCAAATTCAGATGAGAAATGAGATCATTTGTAGTATTCCTCCACAATGGACCTTTAAAGTTTAATCTTTTCTTTAATGATGTCTTTGACCTAAAACTTTTGTTTAACCCTTCAAATGACTAAATATAAGGGTTACATGGTATGCTTAACCATTTTCAATGATATACCTCCCCCGATATCACATTTATGCATTGGTGTTTACGAGTCACAAATGTATTTTAAGTTACGGGATATTACACATAGATATCGCACCATTTGAGGCACTCTATGGAAGGGGATGTAGATCACCCATAGTATGATTTGAGGCCGGCAATGTGAAAGCTTTGGGGGTTGATTTAGTGAAAGATGCTCAAGATAAGGTGAAGAGTATTCAAGCTAAGCTTTTAGCAGCCCAGAGTAAACAAAAGAAGTATGCGGATCATAAGGTAAGAGATATGACTTTTCCAATCGGTGAAAATGTTGTTCTTATGGTATCACCCATGGAATGGGTTATGAGATTTGGCAAGAAAGGTAAGCTAAGTCCTAGGTACATTGGTTCATTTGAGATTCTTGAATGTGTGGGACCGGTAGCGTATAGATTGGTTTTACCTCCTAATTTATCGGGAGTTCATCCGATATTTCATGTGTCCATGTTGAAAAGATATCATGGTGATAGGGATTATATCATAAAGTGGGACTCAATCGTGTTAGACAAGGACCTCCAATATAAGGAGGAACCGATTGCAATTCTTGATCATGATGTGCGTAAGTTGAGGACCAAGGAGATTAAGTCTGTGAAATTTCAATGGAAGCATCGTCCAGTTGAGGAAGCTACTTGGGAAACCGAGAGAGACATGCGAGACAAGTATTCCCAATTGTTCGTCGATTCAGGTACTACTTCGTTCTTTCCTTAGCCTATTTCTCCTAAGTTTTGTCACTCGGGGACGATTGATGGGTAAATTGGTATCTATTGTAACGACCTGGTTCCGTCGTTATAGAAATGCCAATGGGGGGAAATTTGGGGCCGAAAAACTTTTTCGTAGTATTTGGATTTTCCCAACCTAGTCCACATTTGGATGAAATCGGAGTCATTGAGGTGTAGGTAAATCTGGTAACAATCGGGTAACTCATTTATGATTTTTATTACATGAGTAGTTAGATAACTCGCTAAGAAATCCATACGACTTTACGGAATTGAATTCGGGCAAGTAGAACTCCTGGAATTGATCTTAGTGTAAAGGGTATTTTCTGATCATCGTTGGTTAGAGGTGTGTTATGAAATGGGGGTCTTGAAATTCTTTAAATAGCTCTTTGGTTCCATGCAAGTCGCTTTAGCGAGATTGGTGTCACTCTGGCAAAGCCGCTGCAGCGGGGTGAGGGTCGTTGTGGCGGGTTCGACGCGACTTATAGTCGTAAATAAACCCTTAAACAACCTTATTTGACACTTTTCAATTTTTAGAGCTAAGGAACGAACCCCAGGCGACTCCTACTCATTTTTCACCATTCTTGAGGCTAAAGGTAAGCTTTTCACTCCCCGAATCCATTTTTCGATCCGTAGAACATAATAGAATGGGTGAATATTAATGGGGGAAGGTTTTGTTATAGATTCTATGGTGGAAACAACCCTAATTTTGATAATTGGATCATGGGTTTGATCTAGGGTTCATAGAATTATTAGTAATTTGGGTAATTAGTGGTTGTTTATTGATTCCCGTATTATATTGATTGTTTGTAGACCAAGAACAAGCAGAATGAATCCGAAAAGGGAAGGATCAAGTTTCTTAGGGGTTCAAGCTTGTTTCGAGGTAGGTGATGGTTGTGATTCTATGATTGTGTGATGTATGCTCGTTCTTGCTTCTTTATGATACATATATGTATATGAATGTTGCATTATTGATCACACTTGTTCTAAACAAGATGGATGAATTATGATTGCCATGAAATCATGACTTAAATGTATGATCTTGAGGATATACTTGTGATTGTGATTGTGGTGTGTTTGAATGGATCGGTTGCCACATTTCGGCATAACTAACTTGGATCGGTTGTCACGTTCCGGCATAAATATGGGATCGGTTGCCACGTTTTGGTATAATTATTGGATCGGGTACCACGTTCCGGTATGCTAACTGTTTGGGTTTGGGTTCCATGAGAGGACCAATGATTTGTTATAAAATGTGAAGTTGTTCATTGTTCGTAAATGTTGATAATATTATATATGTTGATTTATATGCATGTGATTATACTGTTGTCTTGACTTGCTTATGTTGCACTAGTGGGATAGCCGCGTGATCCTACCAGTACACTGTGGTTATGTACTGATACTGGACTTGCTCTTATTTTGTTGAGTATAGGGCATCTTCAAGCGGTTATTGACAGACCTCGCTTAGAAGATCAGTGATCGTCGCTTCGAATTCAAAGAGTGAGCCAATTATTTCGGGCTGCCATGGGATTCTCTTTCGTCTATGTCCACCATTTTCGGACTTAGACATTTGTTCTAGTTAGTTGATTAGTTCCTTAGTTTGGGGTTGTATCCCTTCTTGTTTAGACTTGGTTTATTGTTAGATGTTTCGGTACATTGACTTTCAGGTTCTAGGTTATTTCTTCCGCAATGTTAGTTTATTATTGTTATACTTTTGTTAGAGTTTATGGGAACTCTATTTCTTCCTTAGTATTTTCCTGCTTTCGTATACTTAAATGTCTTAGTTATTGCTTTAGTTGATTGGTTTGGGTTGTAGTAGTGGTTCTCCCACCAGAGAGTTAGTGTGGGTGCCAATCACGATGGTCTGGGTCGTGACAATTTGCAACTACAATTCTTAAATTAAATCACAATTAATGATTAAATTCACTTTTAAATAGTATTTAAACTAATAATTAGCAATACTCATAAACTAAATCAGCCCATAATCACATGATCACACCTCATGCATTGGGGTTTTAGCTAGACATTATAAAAAGGTAAAAATAGTTACCAAATTGATTATCCATCAACTGGGTAAAAGTGATTTCGTCTTTGCAACACTCCAATTTGATGAATCTCAAAGACACACTTCCAATTTCTCAAAAGTGAATTTCTTCAATCCTTCAAAGCTAAAGGAAACTATAGAGAAAACTCTCCCAAAATTCAAAAGATTATTTGATAATGTCAAAAAATTCTAAACTAAATGTTCAAAAACGTATTTATAGTCAGCAAAAATAATCTACGAAATCCCCTTCGGCGAAGTAAGTCGGGCTCGCTGATCCACTCGGCGAGCCGCCCTTTGGTCTCTTCCATCGTCCTTTTGCCTTGGCATTCAACATCCTCAAGGTCTGTAACTTTGGGCGATCTATCTTGGCTTCGAGGAATCACTCGGCGATTCGCCGACTGCTCTTTTTCATCGTCGACTTGGTTCTTTCTTTCAAAGCTTGGCACACTGGAACTTTAGGCGGTCAGATAAGCCATTCGGCGACACACCGAGTGCTCTTGGCGATCCTCAGGCTCGCCCTTCTTCATTTCTTCAGCTTGTTTTGTTCTTTTTTGCCTGTTAGTGTCCTTGCTTTGTTCCTTAATCCATATACCTGAAAATCAAGGATTTAACATCAGTTATTGGCACAAATTAAGCATTTGAGGACATTAAATCTATATAAACAAAGCCCTAAATGAGTCCAAATCCAGGACTCATCAACACATCGACATCAGATATCATTGGATTCGTGAGCAAGTGGAGAGTGAATCGCTTCACGTCAAAAATATCCACACAGGTGAAAATCCAACAGATATGATGACCAAGACGATACCGAAAGACAAGTTAGAGTTATGCAAAGAACTTGTCGGTATGAGCTCTCTCTAAAGAAAATGAAGATGCCTCCTTCTGGTGAATAGGTCTGGATGGGGAGATCTGTAGGGTCCATACCCATTATAAATAAACTAAAAGGAAGTTGAGGCAACAAATTTGAAAAAGAAATTGATGCAAGAGTTGAAAAAATGATAAATTTGGTGATTGACAAATTGGTAAGATTTGCAATTTTTTAAAAATTTGCTACATTTTTCTATGTCAGTGACATAGACATGGTTTTTTCTTCCTATAAATAGAGCATTCTTGCTCATTTGTAGAATACACCAAGATAGGGAGAAAAAAATATTTAAGAGCAAAGTGAGGTATTTCATAGACTATATAAGAAAAATAGTTTGTGAAGAAAAATAGAGTGTGAGCAATATCTTAGTAAGGTGGTAAATCAAAAGAGTGTTATTCATTTTAAGTGTGTTGTAGTCACTTTGAATATTGTATTTGTGACTACACAGTGTAAAATTTCTTGCTATAGGGTGTGTTTGGTACGAAGGAAAATGTTTTCTTGGAAAACAAGTGGATTTTTAACTTATTTTCTCATGTTTGGTTGGTGAGTAGAAAATATTTTTTAATGTTTGGTTGGTGAATGACAAATATTTCCCAGAAAATATCTTTTATTTTTTGGCTTGAGACTAAAAAATACTCTTTAGAAAAGTAGTTTCTAATCTGAAAATCAACCCCGATAATTAATCTAGGATCCGACCCCGATGACTGTTTCAAAATCCGACCTTGAGATTTGAACTAGGAAATTGTTTTCTCAAAAACAATTTCTTTTTTTAAAAAAATAATTGACGGGGACTTGGCAGTGGGGGGGGGTAAGGGGGTTGGCGTAAAAATGATTTTTTTTAAAATTTGAAATAGTTCCCAAAAACATTTTTTTCTTAATTTTTTTTTTTGACGGGAATGGCCTTGGTGGGGAGTGGTTGGGGAGGGGGGGGGGGGGGGAG
>JAJOOF010008340.1:0-14161 GCA_029582545.1 Solanum lignicaule | reverse complement strand
ATGTTTTCTTGGTAAAGAAAGTTTTAAATTCCTTATGGTTTTAGTGTCTATGCGATGAATGAATGCTAAGAGGCTTGTATTAGACCTCTTCGAGGTCGAGTACGCCGGTTACGACTAGGGGGGTGCTCCCGGGTCGTGACAAACCACCCATTATTACATAATCACACCCCAAGAATTGGAGTTTTAGCTAGACATAATAAAAAGGTAAATAACGTTACCAAGTTGTGTTTCCATCAACTGGGTAGGATTGATATAGTCTTTACAAAGGTCTAAGATGAAGAATCTTCAACACCCACTTCCAATTTCTTAGAAATGAAAATCTTCAAAGCTAAGGAAAAATGTCTCCAAAAACTTAGTTCTCAGCTCTGTACTTGAAAAATAAATAATAACACTGATAAAAATTAAATTGCATACTAAACTAAAATTTAAAAATTTATTTATAGTCGCCTAAAAATGTGTTGCGCAGGATCATTTGGCGTAGTTAGTCGGGATCGCCAATCCACTCAGCGATCCACCCTTTGGTCATTTACATCGCCTCTCTACTTTGACCTTCAACATCTTCAAGTTCTGTAACTTTGGGCGATGAAGCACTGCATCACGGAACCGTTCGGCAACTCACCGAGTGCTCCTTTCTATCGCTGACTTGATTTTCTCCTTCAGGGCTTGGCAAACTGGAACATTAGGTGAGGTCAAGGCCTTTCGGCTACTCGCCCAATGGTTTAGGCGCTCCTCAGGCCTTCTTTTCTTCGTTCTTTTAGTTGCTTTGTTCCTTTTTGCTAATTAGTGTTCATGCTTTGTTCCTCAATACAAATACATGAAATTCAAGGATTTACATAAGTTATTGGCACAAAATATCTTTTGAGGACACTAAATCTATTAAAATAAGGCCCTAAATGAGTCCAAATCGAGAACTCATCAACACCCTCCAAATCGTGGACTCATCAACACCCCAACTTAAACTTTTGCTTCTCCTCAAGTAAAACTCAAGTTCAACAGTTCAAAAAGGATGTCTCAAACAGTGCTACACAATATTCAATCATGAATGCACACAAAAAGACTCAAATTACTTATGCAAGGATCAAATGTGCACTCAAACATTCAAGTTATGACTCACCATTACCAAAGATTCTCAAGCTCACTATACTTTCTTCAAATGCAAGTTCAAGCTCAACAAAGGTATTCAAATGCCCTCACACAAAGAATGATTCCATGTTCACATTCAATGGCTCACAATTTAAAGCTCCGGAATCCAATGCAACGCTCACACTCACAAAGATGAACTCAATGCATGACTCCACCAACAGGTTTTCCCTTATTTTCCAATAAACACTTGCTTCAGCTCACTCATCATCAAAAAGGTCTTTCAAGGCTTGTAATGGGGCTGACTGTAAAGGTATGGTCATTTAGGTTTGATGGTTGCAATCCTCAAGAAATATGGTGTGAACAACATTTTCTTTCCTTTTCTTCATCATTATCATAGGTGCTCACAAGTCATTCCCTTATTCACTTTCCATGGATTATTTGGAAACCCCATTTTCTTTGCATTTTCACAACTTTATTCCAAAACTTTTCCATTCTTTTCTTTTTTTCTATCTTCTTTTTTTGTATGGAGGAGTTCCATTTTTCTCAAAATCATGAGGCAAAGTGGACTTCCTTGTACTTCTTGATTAACCTTCTCTTTTCACCACACCCCCAACTTAGTCTTTTGGCCTAAGTTGGCTATTCAAACAAATCATAAATCATGAGGATTATAGGTAATGGATCAAGAAAGGTTATGATTTCATCAAGTTTCTTCCAAGAAAAGGTTAAGGCTCAAAGGGTGCTGAAACGGAGTTCACACACTCACAAAGTAGGCCACAAAAGAGGTATAATGTCAAATTGTTCACACTCTTCAAAGTTTCCTAAGATCATATCAAGAGATTGCATCACTTAGTCAACCGGACCAACGGGGCAAATTCTAGCTATCATCACACATGGTTCACGGTAAGCTCATCACGGAAGGCATTGACACCAATGTCAAACAAGACTCCACACTTTTGCTAGTGTGCAATGCTCATCACAAAAGACTCAATTCAATAATTGGCTAGTCACAACAAGATGCTAAAAGTTCACATATTGTCTATTCAACTTCATTTGGCCTCGTCGTAGCCACACATTCATTTTTGTTTAATTATGACCACTATTCAACTCATCAGTATTGATCAAGACCAAGACTCAAAATTGCAAATAACAGCCACCTTCAAAAGAATACAAGAGGTGGCACAAATTTTTTGGAAGGTTCAAAAATCATATACAATTAAAACACAGAGCCACAAGCTCAAACATCCAAAAAAGCAGTGTGAAAACACAATTTTAGTTCAAACCCCAAATATATACACAAACCATCAATCAAAAAAGATCACAAAAGGTGGGCCTCATCCCACCACAAATCAAATCATTTGTCCTCAGATGCAAAATAAAGATATCCAAAAGTAAAAATAAAGAAAGATAGAGAGGGAGGTAAAGAAGGGATCATGTCTACACAGTCGCTCCATCTATCTGGGATCAGTGCCCGGTGCATCAGTCTATACTTGGGCATCAGTGCCCGGTGTCACCTCAAAAGGAGTAGTAGATGCGCTAGGATCGGCCAAGGGTGTATCCACCAAAGAAGCCTGCACAACTGCATCTACTATGGCCTCCTCAGTCTCATTGAGGCCCTCATATGAAACCTCTTCAGCCACCTCAAGAATCTTCTTATTCGTCTCTGCCTCAGACTCGGGATCAGTTGTCTCCCTAACTCTAATCTCATCTCCAGGGGTAGCCAGAGGCATAACTGGTACATCTGGGATCTCCCCTGATAATTGCGTAATCAAGAGACAACTTCTGATGCAAGTGTCTACGATCGTACAATAGTTTAGTAACCCAACCAAGGGTTGGGATCGTTTCCAACGGAGTGGTTTTTAGTATTAATAGAAAAATAAAATTTAGTTCTAACTAGTCGTAGCTAAAGACATTAACTATTAAAAATATTGTAAATTAAAGGGGGACACAAGAGTGTCAATTAACAATGGGGGGTTTGGTCACAAGTAAGTAAAAACAGCAAAATAAACAAGGATTTCTAAGTAATGAGAGGGGATCCTTGGGATGTGAAGGGGATACGAGTTAAGCTAGATTATTGGGTACATGCTTTCGATAGAAGATTCATAGAATAATTGTGACTAGGCTAAGCTTTAAGGGGGATAAGATCTCTCTCTCGAGCAACTTACCCCGTTTCAAATGTGTTCCTCTCAGACACCCACTTGCCGCATGAAGACCAACCTACGCCTTAACCCACTCACTCTCTCGAGATGAGTGTGTGGGAATGAGACTAGGATTCACTCTCTCAAGCTGAACCTCATGTCAACCCACTCCCACTGGCCATCAATTTCGTAGTTTTAGTTTTACGACCACTCTCTCAAGAAAGCCGAAAATACATAAATAAACGTGTATTTGCAAGTAAAAATTCATTAAATTCATCCACAACTACTAAACGAAATCACAATTAAACTATGATTAAATTATCAGAAAGCAAGACCCAACTATTATCTTAACCCATATTCGCTAAATCACACCCCAAGAATTAGGGGTTTTAGCCACACATTTATAAGAGATAGAAATTTATACCAAATTAAGGTCACATTCAACTGGGTATGAAGATTTAATTCTTGATATAGGCCAAAATTTAAAGAATCCAGGAGACCCAAATCCAAATCTTAAAGATGGAACCATTTGGATCTTCAAGTTTTCAAAACCCTCTCAAACTTAGAGTAAAAATATCAAAAAGTACTATTATATATGAAAATTATAATAATTGTTCCACACTTAAAACTACACATCTAACTAGTATTTATAGTTTTCACAGATTTGTGTTGCAGCGGATCATTCGGCGTCGGTAGTCGGAATCACCGATCAACTCAGCGATTCACCCTTTGGTGTAGTTCATCGCCGTCTTGCACTAGCCTTCAGCATTGGCCTGCTCTGGGTCATTGGGTGACATGGTATTGCTTCACAGAACTTCTCGGCGATGCGCCGACTGCTCCCTTTTTCTGCCGACTTGATCCTTTCCTTCAGGGCTCAGCACACTGGAAAAAAAGGTGAAGTAAGACCTTTTGGCGACTCGCCAAGTGGACTCGGCTATCCTTAGGCCTTCATTTTTTCATTCTTTTCAACCTTTTCGTTCATTTTTGTGACGTAGTGTCCATGCTTTCCTTCACACTTCAAATACCTGAAACTTAAGGGTTTTAATCAAATATTGAGATAAAATAAGCATTTGAGGACACAATTTCTATTAAAATATGGCCCTAAATGAGTCCAATTTGTGGACTCATCAACACCCCCAACTTAAACTTTTACTTGTCCTCAAGTAAAACTCAAGTTTAGCAGTTTAACAAAGATATCTCAAACAGTGGTACACAAGACTCAATTATGAATGCACACAAGACTCAATTTACTTATGCAAGGATCAATTGTGTACTCAAATATTCAAGTTCTGACACACCATTACCAAAGATTCTCAAGCTCACAATACTTGCTTCAAATGCAGGTTCAAGCTCAACAAAAAGCCTTCGAATGCCCTCACACAAATGATGATTCCATTTTCACATGCAAAGGTATAATCAATTTAAAGTTCAGGAATCAGATACAATGCTCACACTCACAAAGATGAACACAACGTATGCTTTCACCTATAGGTTCGCCCGTATTTTCCTATCTATTTGTTTTCGACTTTCTCAAGATCACAAAGGTCTTAACAAGGGTTGTAAAGGGGCTGAGTGCAAAGGTATGGTCATTTAGGCTCAGTGACTTTTATCCTCATGAAATGTGGTGCTCTCAACACTTCTTTTTCTTTTTCCTTCATCATTTTAATTAGTGCATCATAGGTCATCTTATTATTCGCTTCCCATGAGTTGTTCGGAACCCTATTTCTTTGGTACTTTATTCCACAACTTTCTCTCTGTTTTTTTCTCTTTTTTTTTTATATGCAAGGGTTCAATTTTTTCTCAATACCATGGGTTAAAGGAGACTTTCCTTGCACATCTTAACTTTCCATTTTCTTTTTCACCACACCCCCAACTTAGGTTTTTGGCCTAAGTTGGGTATTCAATTAACAAAGGTCTAGTTTTCATCAAGTTTCTTCCAAAGAAGGGTAAGGCTCAAAGGGTGTTCAAGAGGGAATCACACACTCACAAGGTAGGTCACAAAAGATGTATATGTCAAATTGGTTCACACTCTTCGAAGTTGACTAAGATCATATCAAGAGAAAGTCTTAATTAGTCAACCGGACCAACAGGGTAAATTCTAGGTGTTGTCATGCATGGTTCCAGGTAAGCTTATCACACAAGGCATCGACACTTAGGTCAAACAAGACTCCACACTTTTCCTAGTGTGCAACGGTCATCACAAGAGAATCAATTTGATAAATGGCTAATCACAATGAGATGCAAAGAGTTCACATAATGTCTATACAACTTCATTTGGTTTCATCGTAGTCGTACATTCATGTTTGTTCGATTGTAAGCATTATTCAAGTCATCGATATTGATCGAACCTGAGACTCAAATTTGTGAAGGAACACCACATTCACGAGGATATAAAGGGTGGCAAAAATGTGCAAAAAATTCAAAAAATTTCAGAAGAGTCAATGTCATTTTGCAATTTAAAATGAAAGGAGCCACAAGCTGAAACATCCACAGAAAAGTAGTATTAAGACAATTTTAAATAGAACAACCCAAATATAAACACAAAACACGAACAAAAGTAGCACACAAATGGTGTGGGCCTCACCCTACCACAAACAAAAACATTTGTCCTTAAATGCAAATAACAAAATATCCAGAATGTAAATTAAAGGAAGACAGAGCGGGAGGTAAAGAGGGGATCCTGTCTAAGCAGCCGCTCTATCTGCCAGGGCATCAATGTCTGATGTGTCACTCTGAAATTTGATAGTTTCCTAAAAAATTTCTCTCTTGTTTGTCGGGGTGGCATATCTCTTCCAGCTACTTTCAATCTAGCCATTTCTCTCGCGCTGACTAAAATGTAATTTAATCAGTAGGGCACAATGTAATCCAAGTTACGAGCACAAATCAGCAACTAAAATACTCAAAAATGCGCGGAATATAGAGACTACAGTGTAGGTGTGAGTTTTGACAGATAAAAAGTAAGGGAAAGTGAATGAAGTTGAAACTTGTAAACCTTCGGCTTGCAAAAACCGTCCAGTTTTCGCCCACTCGGCGACATTAGTCAAGCTTGCCTACTCACTTGGCGGAACACCGACTGTTTAGTTTCTTCGCCGAAATTTACAGGTCCTCTGGTTTACGGGCGGTCCAAATGGCGGTTTCCATCATAATCTCCAACATGGTCGGCGATTCGCCAATAATTTCCAAAGCTCGCCGTGTTTTACAGACTCCAATGTTGACGATCTCTTTAGTCAAACGGCGGATAAGGTCGGATTGGTCGCCCCCTTTGGTGACTCGCCGACTGGATCTATTGCTTGTCATCGTTAACTTTTTCGAACACTTCTCGTACTTCAACCCGTACAAACATCACAACATTATTTTACCAAGAAGTAAAAAGAAATTAAAGGGGTTTTGGGTTGCCTCCCAAACAGCGCCTTAGTTAATGTCGCGGCCCGATGCAGCAGCGCCTTCAGGCATCTTCCAAATAGACCACTTCAACCAAAGAAATATCTTGACAATCCCCAAAATATAATTTCAGACATTGACCGTTCACTTTAAATGGAGGTCCTTCCTAATCTTCAACTTCTATGGCACCATTGGTGAACACTCGCATTACTCTAAAAGGTCCAGACCATTTGGATTTGAGGTTTCTGAGAAAGAGTCTAATTTGAGAGTTGTATAACAAAACCCAATCTCCAACCTTGAAGTCCCGCTTGAGTATCCGAGCATCATGCCATTTCTTCATCCTCTCCTTGTAGATGGCTGAACTTTCATACGATCTGAGTCTAAATTCATCCAGTTTGTTCAACTACTCTACCCTCTCCCTTGAAGTTTTTGACCAATCCAAATTTAAAGCTTTTAACGTCCACAATGCTTTGTGTTCTAACTCAACGGGAAAATGACAAGCTTTACCATAAACCAACTGATATGGCGACATACCGATAGGTGATTTGTAAGTGGTCCGATATGCCCATAGTGCATCATCGAATTTCCTAGACCAGTCAGTTCTGTTGGCTTTTACTGTCTTTGCCAGGATGCTTTTGATTTCCTGATTTAACACTTCGACTTGGCCATTTGTTTGGGGATGATATGGGGTTGCTACCTTCTGTTGCACCCCATATTTTCTCAGTGCCATTGAAAACCACCTATTGCAAAAGTGGGACCCCCTATCTCTAATGATTGCCCTAGGAGTGCTAAATCTTACGAAGATGTAGTATTTCAGAAATTGGACAACCCTTTTTCCTTCATTGTTTGGAAGTGCGATGGCTTCCAGCCATTTGGAAACATAATCTAAAGCCACCAAGATATATTTATTTCCAAATGAGCTCAGAAATGGGCCCACGAAATTGATCCCCCATATATCGAATAGCCCAACTTCTAAAATAGGAGTGAGAGGCAACTCGTGCCTTCTAGATACTCCACCTTGCTGCTGACATTGAGAGCATTTTTTCACAAATTAATGGGCATCCTTGTATAGGGACGACCAGTAATAACCACTTTGGAGAACTTTAGCGGCAGTGCAAATAACACTATGGTGACCTCCCACTGGAGATGTATGGTAAGCATGGATAATTTTTGCTGCTTCTTCTTCTGGAACACACCTCCTAATAACATGGTCAGAACATTCTCGAAAAAAATATGGTTTATCCCAAAAGTACTTTTTAACGTCAAACATGAATATTTTTTTTGGTAAAAGGTTAGCTCATCCGGCATCAATCCACTCACAATGTAATTTGCAAAATTTGCATACCATGGTGTAGGTTTGAGAGATATAGCAAACACCTGTTCGTCGGGGAAGGAGTCATCTATGTCGACCTCACGCTCGGCATCTTCCCTTCCTTCCAACCTCGATAAGTGGTCGGCCACTCGATTTTCGCAGCATTTTCCATCCTTTACCTCAAAATCAAACTCTTGTAATAGTAGCACCCACCTTATCAATCTTGGTTTTGCATCTTTCTTCATCATCAAGTAGCGGAGTGCAGCATGATCAGTGTGTACTATTAATTTGGTGCCTATCAAGTATTCCCGAAACTTTTCAAATGCATAGACCACTGCCAGCAACTGTTCTTCAGTGACCGTATAATTTCGCTAGGCACTATTCAAAGTTTTGCTTGCGTAATAAATTGGGTGAAATAGTTTGTTGCGCTTTTACCCCAACACTACCCCCAATGCCATACCACTAGCATCACACATTACTTCAAAAGATTCGGACCAATCAGGACTGACGATAATCCGGGTGGATACTAAATTTTTTTTCAAACATTTAAATGCGGCCATACAAGCATCATCAAAGTAGAACTTCACTTCCTTCTCTTGGAGTTTGCTTAGTGGGTGTGCAATCTTTGAGAAGTCTTTAATGAACCTTCGGTAGAAACCTGTATGCCCCAAGAAGCTGCGAGTACCCTTTACTGAAATTGGCGGAGGTAGTTTCTCAATTACCTCAATTTTTGCCTTATCAACTTCTAGCCCTTGTTGCGACACCTTGTGACCTAGAACAAATACCTTCCTTCACCATGAAATGACATTTCTCCCAATTTAGGACCACGTTTGTTTCCACGCATCTTTGAAGCACCTGCCCTAGGAGTGTTAAGCACTCTTCAATGGTATCCCCTTCGACTGAAAAGTCATCCATAAATACTTCCATAGAGTTATCGACCATATTTGCAAAGATAGACAACATGCAACATTGAAATGTGGCTAGGGCATTACATAGTCCGAATGGCATTCTTTTGAATGCAAATATTCCATAAGGGCAAGTGAAAGTGGTTTTTTCTTGGTCTTCTGGTGCAATAGATATTTGATTGTAACCGGAGTACCCATCTAAAAAATAATACCACCCTCTTTCTGATAACTAGTCAAGCATCTGGTCCATAAAAGGAATTGGAAAATGGTCTTTCTCGGTCCATGAGTTAAGCTTTTGATAGTCCACGCACACTCTCCACCTAGTCACTAGTCTTGTCTGCAGAAGTTCTCCTTTTGTATTTGGGACTACGATTATACCTCCTTTTTTCGATACACATTGCACTGGACTTACCCACTTACTATATGCAATAGGGTAGATCACTCCCGCATCTAGCCACTTGATGATCACCACCTCTTGCATTGGAGGGTTCACTCTCCGTTGATGCCCCACACTAGGTTTACATTAATTGTCTAGCCGAATCTTGTGAGTACAGATGTCAGGAGGAATTCCTACTATATCGGCTATTGTCCATCCAACAGCTTTTATATGCTTCCGCAGTACTTCAATGAGCAATTTCACCTGCCTTTCAAGCAAATTGGCTGTGATAATCACTAGTAAAGTATTATTGGCTCCTAAGAAGGCATATTTGAGATGAGAGGGTAGGGCTTTTAGCTCCAGATTCAGTGGTTCTTCTGCTGATGGCTTTGCAGGAGGCCTTTCTCTATTTTTTAGGTCGATATCCAACTTGATTGTATTCCTTGAAAATACTCCTAACCCTTATAAGGCAGCTACCACTTCCTCATAGCCTTGAACTTCAGATTCATCATAAATTGCATGTACTGATTCAAGGGGTTCATTTTTGTGCATTAAATGGCTCACACTTGCCACTGCCTCATCTATAACATCCTCAGTAGACACCACATGAATATTACTTGGTTGCTTCATGGATTTACAGATATTGAAGGTCACCTCATCATCGTTCACACGAAACATTAATTTCCCACTTTCGACATCCACCAATGCTCTCCCGGTAGCTCAGAATGGCCTTACCAAAATGATGGGGATTTCAGCATCGATTTCACAATCTAGAATCACAAAATCAGTCGAAAATATGAACTGGTCTACTTTTACCAATATGTCATAGAGTATCTCCACTGGGTGCTTGATTGATCGATCAGCCATAAGGAGTCTCATTGTGGTTGCTTGGTTCACCCAAACCAAGTTGCTTGTATATTGCATATGGCATCAAGTTAATGCTTGCTCCTAAATCGCACAAAGCTTTAGCAAATTGGAGCATGTCAATTGTGCACGGGATTGTGAATGCCCCAGGATCTTCTCTCTTAGTGATTGACTCATTTGTCATAATTGCATTGCAACTATGGGGCACCTCAATCGTTTCATAGTCCAAGGTCCTTTTCTTTGTAACCAACTCTTTCATGAATTTGGCGTATCCTAGCATTTCCAACAATACTTCCAGCAGAGGAAGGTTAATTGATATGTTCTTAAATACTGACAATTTTTTTTTTGAACTTCTCATCTTTATTCTTCTTTTTCAAACGTTGAGGAAGTGGTTGACGTATTTTGGGTAAAGGGTGCGTGACTTTTTAAACTTGAACATGTTTCTCTGCATCCTCTTGTGGTTCTCTGGCAAAGTGTTGTGGAATAGGCAATTCTCGTTCCTCTATACCTTGGCTCTCTTCTTGCATTCGAGGGTGGTCCGCATTCTCCATCACATTCCCTTTTGCCATCTTTCCACTACGGGTTACTACAGCCAACCCACTTTCATTATTTTCCATCAGTGTCCTGGATGTTAATTGAGCTGATAATAGACTCAACTGACCTTCTAGCATTTTGATGGCATCAACATGAGAATTCACTTTACTGTTTAATGATGAAAAGTCATCTCTCATTCCTTTTAGCAAATTATCAAAGCCCTCAACTTTATCAAGTATGCATGACAATAGATCATTTATCCGAGGACTACTTGCACTCCATTTTGATTTCAGGCTTTCACTCAATTGAGTATGATCTTCTTCATGGTCCACTTGCTCAGCCTAATCGTGGTAATATCTCATTTGTTCATCACTCCTATAATAGTTCCAACCTTGATTTCCACCCCGCTATTGATAGCGTGGATGGAAACCCTCCATATATCTTTTGGAGTTCCAACCTTGATTCTCCCCCGGTCTTAAGTAACGAGAAGATGAACCCTCCTTAATTCGAAATACTCCATATGTCCCCTTCATGTGCTCTTGTATCACTTCCATTTGAGATAAAATCTTTTCGATGTTTTCTTCCCTCTCCCTTTCTTTATCGAGTTGTTCTTGCGTTAATCTGAAGCACCGTGGGGAAACTTGGTCATCTTTTGTGTACCATGCCTGATTTACTCTAGTCATGCCATCTAGGAGGAATGATGCTACTTCAAATGATTGTAACATTATTCCTCCCTGCGCTATCTGATCAGCTATCCCTTTATTGGAGAAATAACTAACTCGGCAGTCCATGCGTTGGACATTTTTGCAAAAATCTCTTAAATCTTGTCCATGATTCGCGAATTGGTTCACCCTCCTTTTGATTAAAATTTTGAATGTCATCTCTTAGTTTCATCATCTTTGATGGAGGGAAGAATCTTTCATGAAAAGTTGTAACCAGCTCCTCCCATGACTTGGTGGAGGTCTTTGGAAGCTCGACTAACCACTTAGTGGCTTCTCCGGTCAATGATAATGGAAATAAGCGAAGCCGTATGAACTCTTGTAATAGATTCTTGAATGACAGAGTGGTGCACACTTCTATGAAGTTTCGTATATGTTCGTACGAATCTTCATACTCTAACCCTCCATATAAACCTCTTGAATGTATGAGATGGAGTATTGTGCTAGTAACTTCCACTGCTGCACTTATGTCTGCCTGTGACATGCAAATTGCACCCATCTCATCCACCTGAGCAGGGTTATACACACTATTAATATCATCAATATCGTCTCGATGAAAAACATAACCCGCTGGATGCCTTGCTTGGCAGCTATTTTCGCCATTCACACTCAAATGTCTATTGAAACACATAAACTATCAAAACAAAACTTAAAATTAGGTAAGTAGACTATAACTAATAAGAACAAAAATTCTACTAATCTAAGAATTCCCAAATAACACCACTCCCCGGCAGCGGCACCATTTTGATGTTTGTGTAATCAAGACACAACTTCTGATGCAAGTCTCTATGATCGTACAATAGTTTAGTAACCCAACCAAGGGTTGGGATCATTCCACGGGAGTGGTTTTGAGAATTAATAGAAAAATAAAATTTAGTTCTTACTAGTCATAGCTAAAGACATTAACGATTAAAAATATTGCAAATTAAAAGGGGACACAAGAGTGTCAATTAACAATGGTGGGTTCTGTCATAAGTAAGAAAAAACAACAAAATAAACAAGGATTTCTAAGAAATGAGAGGGGATCCTTGGGATGTGATGGGAATACGGGTTAACCTAGATTATTAGGTACATGCTTTCGATAGAGATTCATAGAATAATTGTGACTAGGTGTAACAACCCGAGAGCACCCCCTAGTCGTTACCAGCGTATTCGACCTCGAAGAGGTCTTATACAAGCCCTTAGCATTCACCATAACATGTATCATAGAATAAAATTACGAAAAATTTCAAACTTTAACTTTGGAAGTTCAACTTCACTTCATATATGAAAAATAGAATCTAACTTCTTCATAATGCACCATCTAGACATAGAAGTATCGAAAATGGCACTTAGCCCTTACATCAATAAGAATTCTTGAAAATAGGAAGTACAACAATGTCTTTCAACATAAGCAAAGAACTTAACATATAAGCTAGATCATAGGGTCTTGTCCTCAGACTTGAGGATTCACCAACATAGGGAAGCAACTCCAAGTTTCTTGAGAAGTAAGCTTGAATCCTAAACGGCCCGAACCTAAATGTTTCTGAAAAGGGATAAAATATGGGTTAGTACAACACACGTACTAAGTATGGCTACTATGCATAAAAACCATTGAAATATGCATAAAAGGAAATTTTATTCAAAACATGCTTTTTGCCAAGTAAATCCAATATGTACACAAATTAAGTATCATAGTCCAAACCAACATAATATCATCCCAACATGAAGACAACCCAAGCAATACTAGTGCAATGCAAAGAATAGAACCCCATAACCCTATTCAGAGCCAAGTATCACATTAAGAAACATATGTAACAACCCTCAAAATGAAGTAGGATAATGTAGAGCCTCACATGAGTTTTATGTGTTAATAACTTGTCAAAATAATGAAGAATAGCCTTTTAAGTCAGTTTTAATGAGTTTGGAAGTCCAACGTCAAGGGACGACCAAGACATTCGGAAACTAGTCTTTTACGTGTTGGTGTGTTCTAGTATGTTGTTCATGTTTTTATGTGTTGTTTGGAGTCTAAAATCAGTGGAGGTGACCCTAGTCTCTTAATAAATATTTTTAGGGTCAAAACGTTTGGATACGACACCCCGGGGGCCACCCTAAGGGTCCCCGAGGAGGACCCAAACCTTGGCCAAGCAAGCTGCCAAGGCTGCTTGAAAATGTGCATGGATGAAGCATGTCCGCGTCGCGGACTAGCTCCACCATATGCCAAAGTTTTGTCCGCATCGCGGACATGTCGCGGACTCTACTATCTCGAATTTAATTTCCAGAAAACTTGTGGGAACACCTCCGCGTCGCGAACTTGTTTCCCGACGAAATCTGCGAAAATAAAACTCAAGTTTGACTTATTTAAAAAGGTCCAACTAAGTGAGGGGTACTTTGGGGAATTATTATAAACGGTTATTCTACCTATTTTAGGGCATTTTAAGTTGGTTAAAACCCCAAAACCTAAAATTAGACCCCATTCTTCAAATTGACCCTTCCCTCTCAAAATAGATTCTCTCAAAAACTCCATTAAAAACCTTGATAAAGCTCAAACTAGAATATGGGTTTTCAACTGATTTCTTCTTCAATTTTACGGGTCTTCAATAATTAAGGTATGGTGACTCTTGATTCTTGAATAACCTCTCATTCAAGGAGTTCTATCAAAGATTTTCAAAAGTGATTCAAAGATCAAAATTCCCAATTTTCTGTCTAAACATGGGTTCCTTGTCAAACGATTTTCTAAATCATTCTATTGATGAATTAATGTGGAATTAATGATTTTAAGATAATTTTCAAAGGAATTCTTAAAGAACCCATGATCCCCAAATTCTCAAAAATTGGCCTATGATGTGGGTCTTTGTGAATATGATCTCTAT
>JAJOOF010008339.1:0-13742 GCA_029582545.1 Solanum lignicaule | reverse complement strand
AACAATTCATAATCAATTGACATAGATAGAAATAGGAATCAATAATGTAATTCAATAACATAAACATAATCTAAGTACAATTCTATAAACAAAGGGATCAACCCATAACTTTGCCCATAAGGCCATAATTCCCAACTCATCAATATACCAACAATTCAACATGAATAAGTATAGATAATCATAGGAAACATCAATACAATCTAATCTAAACATAATTTCACCAATAGAGATCATATTCACAAAGACCCACATCATATGCCAATTTTGAGAATTTGGGGATCATGGGTTCTTCAAGAATTCCTTTGAAAATTATCTTAAAAACCATAATTCCATATTAATTCATCAATAGAATGATTTAGAAAATTGTTTGACAAAGGAACCCATCTTTAGATTGAAAATTGGGAATTTTGGTCTTTGAATCACTTTTGAAAATCTTTGATAGAACTCCTTGAATGAGAGGTTATTCAAGAATCAAGAGTTACCATACCTTAATTATTGAAGACCCATGAAATTGAAGAAGAAATCAGTTGAAAACCCATCTTCTAGCTTGAGCTTCATCAAGGTCTTCAATGGGGTTTTTGAGAGAATCTACTTTGAGAGGGAAGGGCCAATTTGAAGAATGGGGTCTAATTCTAGGTTTTGGGGTTTTAACCAACTTAAAATACCCTAAAGTAGGTACAATAACCATTTATAATAATTCCCCAAAGTACCCAAACTACCCCTCACTTAATTGGACCTTTTAAACAAGTCAAACTTGAGTTTTCTTTTCGCAGATTTCATCGGGAAACAAGTCTGCGACGCGGAGGTGTTCCCACAAGTTTTCATAAATTAAATTTCGAGATAGTAGAGTCTGAGATACGTCTGCGATGCATACCAAACTTTTGGCCCTTGATGGAGCTAGTCTGCGTCGCGAACATGCTCCCTCCATGAGCAACTTCAAGCTGCCTTGGCAGCTTGTTTGGCCAAGGGTTGGGGTCCTCCTCTGGGACCCTTAGGGTGGTCCCGGAGAGTCTTACCCGGACGTTTTGATCCTAAAAACATTTATTAAGACACTAGGGTCACCTCCACTGATTTTAGACTCCATACAACACATAAAAATATGAACAACATACTAGAGCACACCAACACGCAAAAGACTAGTTTCCGAACGTCTTGGTCGTCCCTTGACTTTTGACTTCCAAACTCTTTAAAACTGAATACAAAGGCTATTCTTCATTATTTTAACAAGTTATTAATGCATAAAACCCATGTGAGGCTCTACTTTATCCTACTTCATTTTGAGGGTCGTTACAGGTCTGTCGGTTAAGGCTATTTTCCCTACATGACAAGAATATGAATATGACAAGAACATGAACATGAACTATACTTATGACTTCTCAAGGAGTTCTACTTAGTGAATGAGAGGCTATAAGATGTTTATGAAATTTCACTTATTTCATTACTCTTTAGTCATGCCTTAGAGCTTTAACTCTATGAAGTCCTATTCCTAACCCTTTGCTTGTGTCTATAGGATATGAATACAAGAAGGATGGAAGAGGAGAATTTGAATAAGGGGGTTCCTCCCCAAGGTCCCTAAGATCCTCAAGTTTCTCAAGCTCCTATTGATGCGGAGGCTATGACAAATGTGGAAATAATGTCAGCTCTCCAAATATTGACTCAAGCCGTGACAACTCATGCCCAAGCCATGAAGGCCCAAGCTAAAAGGGAGGCTTTTGCTCTGGCTAATCCAAATATGAATTCGACTGCTTCAAGGATTAGGACCGAATAACCCCCCCCCCCGAGTTTCATGGTTCCAAAGGAGGAGAGGATCCTCATGAGTTTACAAAAGAGGTTTGCAAGATACTTGACATTATGGGAGTGACTTTGGTAGAGAAAGCAGAACTAGTCGTCTACCAATTAAAGAGTGTTGCTCAAGTTTGGTATAAACAATGGAAAGACAATAGGCCGGTAGGAACGGGTCCCATAGAGTGGGAAGTGTTCAAATCCGCATTTCTTTCTAGATACTTTCCCCAGGAATTGAAGGAAGCTAGGGTTGAGAAATTCATCAACCTTCATCAAGGCAACATGAGTGTGAAATACTACTCCCTCAAATTCACTCAATTGTCTAAGTATGCTTCATCTTTGATGTCAAATCCGAAGGATGAAATTAGTAGGTTCTTGATGGGGGTGTCCGACTTGATTGAAGAAGAATGTCATGCGGCAATGCTCCATGATAATATGGATATCTCACGTCTAATGATGTATGCTTAACAAGTTTAGGAGTCAAGGCTTAGGAAGAAGAATAGAGAGGTGAAGATGGCAAGGTCCGATGATGGGAATTCTTCCAAGGGTAAATTCGAGGGTCAAGGTAGACCAAGGTTCAAGACAAGGTTCTCCAACCAAGGCTCCTCTAGTGTTCCAAGGGTCAACAAAGATAGGGTGTCTAACCCTAAGCCTCAAGGAGTCAATAGTGATGGATCTTCTATGGTGAGGCCTACATGTGTTAAGTGCGGTAAGAAACATGATGGTAAATGTCTTGACGACATGGGTGTTTGGTATGGTTGTGGAAAGAGTGGGATCAATTGAAGAATTGCCCAACACTTACGGCTAAGGGGAGAGAAGATAAGCAAACTCCTCCTAGTGGTTTAAATTCGGATGCTCCCAAGAAAAACCGCTTATATGCTCTTCAATCCCGAGGTGACCAAGAGAGTTCCCCAGATGTGGTGACAGGTATGTTACAAGTCTTTTCCATTGATGTATATGTATTGTTAGATCTCGGTGCCACATTGTCCTTTATGACACCTTTTGTGGCCATGAAATTTGAAATACTCCCCAAAGTGTTAATGGAGCCTTCTTCGGTTTCTACCCCGGTTGGTGCCTCGATCGTAGCAAAAAGATTCTATAGGAGTTGTCCTATTTATTTGTCCCATAAAGTTACCTTGGTAGATTTGGTGGAGTTAGACATGTTATATTTTAATGTGATTTTGGGCATGGATTGGTTGCATACATGTTATGCCTCTATTGATGTAGGACTCGGGTAGTAAAGTTTCAATTCTCAAATGAGTCTATTTTAAAATGGCAGGGGGGAAATTCTATCCTTAGAGGTCAATTTATCTCTTGCCTCAAAGCTATAAAAATATCTCCAAAGGGTCTATATACCATTTTGTTAGGGTTATGGATGTTGAGTCCAAAACCCCTTCTCTATAGTTGGTTCCGATAGTGAATGAGTTTCCGGAAGTTTTTCCTGTTGATTTTCCCTGTATTCCTCCCGAGCGGGAAATAGAATTTGGAATTGATCTTTTACTAAATACCCAACATATCTCCATTCCTCCTTATAGAATGGCTCCAACCGAGTTAAAAGAGTTGAAGGAGCAACTAAAGGATTTGCTAGACAAGGGTTTTATTCAATCGAGTATCTCTCCATGGGGTGCTTCGGTAGTGTTTGTTAGAAAGAAGGATGGGTCTATTAGAATGTGTATCGACTATCGCCAATTAAACAAAGTGATCATAAAGAATAAATATCCCCTTCCAAGGATTGACGACTTGTTTGATCAACTTCAAGGGGCTAACTATTTCTCCAAAATAGATCTTCGTTCAGGTTACCATCAACTAAGGGTAAGAGGGGTTGACATTCCCAAGATAGTCTTTAGGACCCGGTATGGTCACTATGAATTTGTGGTCATGTCATTTGAGTTGAAAAATACCCCGGTGGTATTTATGGACCTAATGAATAGAGTGTTTAGACACTACCTCGACATGTTTGTGATCATGTTTATTGTTGATATTTTGATCTATTCAAGCAGTGAAAATGAACACATGAACCATTTGAGGATTGTATTGCAAGTCCTTAAAGACCACCAATTATATGCGAAGTTTAGTAAATGTGAGTTTTGGCTAAGGTCTGTAGCCTTCCTTGGTCATATTGTGTCGAGCAAGGGTATTGAGGTAGATCCTAAGAAGACGGATGCAGTCAAGGAATGGCCCACACCTCTAACTTCTACCGATATTAGAAGCTTTTTGGGTTTGGCCGGTTACTATAGGAGGTTTGTTGAGGGTTTCTCCTCCAGTGCTTCTCCGTTGATGGATTTGACTTAAAACAAAGCTAAGTTTGTGTGGTTGGAGGCTTGTGAGAAAATCTTCCAAGAGTTGAAAGATAGACTTACTTCTGATCTGGCGTGACCTTACCAGAGGGTACCGATGGTTTTGTTGTTTATTGTGACGCCTCTAGAGTGGGTTTGGGATGTGTCCTTATGCAATATGGTAAAGTGATTGCTTATGCTTTAACAAAACTCAAGGTCCATGAAAAGAATTATCCAACCCATGATCTCGAATTAGCGGCGGTAGTATTTCCCTTGAAAATATGGAGACATTATCTATATGGGGTTCA
Source organism: Solanum lignicaule (assembly GCA_029582545.1). Classification (NCBI taxonomy): domain Eukaryota; kingdom Viridiplantae; phylum Streptophyta; class Magnoliopsida; order Solanales; family Solanaceae; genus Solanum; species Solanum lignicaule. Next base: position 9,376 of record JAJOOF010008339.1, on the reverse strand, counting down.
TGTTAATGTGTTCACCGATCACAAGAGTTTTCAATATGTGTTTAGCCAAAAAGACTTGAATCTCCGACAAAGAAGGTGGTTAGAACTTTTGAAGGATTATGACATGAGTGTCTGTTACCACCCCCAGCAAAGCTAATGTAGTTGTGGATGCCCTTAGTAGATTGTCTATGGGTAGTGTGGCTCGTGTAGAGGATGAAAAGAGAGAATTGGTTTGTGATGTGCATAGGTTGGCCCAGCTAGGTGTTCAACTAGTGGATTCCACCAAGGGTGGTGTCATGGTCCATAATGGTTCTGAATCATCCTTTGTGATGGATGTGAAGTCTAAACAAGACCTTGATCCTATATTAGTTGAGTTGAGGGAATCGGTACTCAACAAGTTCGTTGAGGCTTTCTCCCAAGGGGGAGATGGGGTGCTTAGGTACCAAGGTCGGTTATGTGTTCTGGATGTTGATGTCTTGAGAGAGAAAATTCTAGAAGAGGCTCATGGTTCGCGGTATTCTATTCATCCGGGAGCCACCAAGATGTACCGTGATATACAGGAAGTCTATTGGTGGAATGGTATAAAGAAGGATATAACGGGTTTTGTAGCCAAATGTCCGAATTGTCAATAAGTTAAGGCCGAGCATCAAAGGCCGGGAGACTTGTCCCAAGATATAGATAATCCCACTTGGAAGTGGGAGGATGTGAATTTGGATTTTATTGTGGGTTTGCCTCGTACTCGAAGGCAACATGATTCTATTTGGGTCATTGTTGATAGAATGACAAAATCAGCCCACTTTATTTCCGTCAAGGTTTCATTTTCGATGGAAGACTATGCCAAATTGTACATCAAGGATATAGTGAAGTTGCATCGGGTTCCTTTCTCTATTATTTCGAATTGGGGTACCCAATTTACTTCACAATTTTGGAAGGCATTCCAAAAAGGGCTTCGTACTAAGGTTAAGCTTAGCATGGAGTTTCATCCCCAAACGATGGTCAAGCGGAGCGTACCATCCAAACCTTAGAATATATGTTGAGGGCATGTGTTATAGATTTCAAGGGTAATTGGGATGACCATCTTCCATTGATAGAGTTTGCCTACAACAATAGTTACCATTCAAGTATTGCCATGGCTCCTTTTGAAGCATTGTATGGTAGGAGATGTAGGTCTCTGGTTGGTTGGTTGGTTTGAAGTAGGTGAGATTGCTCTAATTGGTCCTGAACTAGTTTATGATGCCATTGAAAAAGTCTGACTCATTAGAGAGAAGTTGAGGATGGCCCAAAGTGGGCAAAAGTATTATGCCGATGTTAGAAAGAGGAGTCTAGAATTTGAAGTCAATGATTGGGTCTATTTAAAAATCTCACCTATGAAAGGTGTGATGAGGTTTGGCAAGAAAGGGAAACTTAGTCCCCGGTATGTAGGCCCATATCAAATCTTGAAACGTGTTGGGAAAGTTGCCTATGAGTTACACTTGCCAAATGAGTTGGCCCCGGTTCATCTGGTATTTCATGTTTCTATGCTCAAGAAGTGTATTGATGATCTGGTATCCATCATTCCTTTAGAAGGTTTGGGAGTTGATGAGAGCCTTTCATATGAAGAGGTTCCGGTAGAGATCTTAGACCGACAAGTCAAAAGGTTGAGAAATAAGGAAATAGCTTTCGTAAAAGTGTTATGGAGGAATCATTTAGTTGAGGGTACTACATGGGAGGCCGAGGCCAAAAGTCCCGCTATCCTCATCTTTTTCCTTCTAACCCTATCCAAGCTTGACGTAAATAGTTTCTCTTGAGTTTGGTATTTTGGGAATCATGTGTGCTTTGTGTTCTTCATGATTTCCCTTATGATATGCATGTTCTTCTGAGAATTCATGTTTAGTATAAAATGAGTTTTCCATGATTTATATGTTACTCATGTTGTTGTACATTTTAGTATGATGATTGCATATTTGACTTCATGAGATGATTTGATGAACATGCTTAGTTATGCTTTGATGAAATGGCATATTGGTTCCATGATGTTGTGTTGAGCTTGATTTGAGTTGGAGAAGGTAGTTCCTCCTATGTTTATGTGAAATTATGTGTTTTGTGCATTATTGGTTGTGGATGTAGCTCCTACTTCCTTGTGTTTTGCTTATGTCTTGAGATGGAGTTGATGTTTCCCTCTTTAAATTGTGCATTATTTTGATGTTGCATGAATAATGGGTTGCTAGTCTTGAGTCTTAAATTTCGTAAGGTGTCTAGATAGTCATTGGAGGACGAATGTTTCCAAGGGGGAGATAATATAACACTCTGAAAAATAGTAGGTGAAACTAGAGCCTAAACGTAAGGGTTAAAAATCAAAAAATGACTCCCCGTAAATTAGTAGACCATCTAGGGTTGAAATGAGAGTTACAAGGATCAAGGCAAAGGGGAAAGTGCCAAGGCAAAGGGGCCAAGCCAAGGCCAAAGGCCAAGCCCACCCCAAACTTGGAGCACACTGCCCCAACTTCACGGCCATCACCATGGACAGTGGTCTTCACCACGGCTCGTAGGAGGCCTCCTGGAATTGCCTTGGCCATTGAAGAGTAGCCACCAAGTGTCCTAGCTACTTCCCCAAGGTCCACGAGAAGGATGACGGCCAGTGGTCTTGACCACGGCTCGTGGATCCCCTCGTGAAGATGCCTTGGGCATTTAAGCTAAGGCCCCAAGTAACATAGCTACTGCCTCAAGGACCACGAGAGGAACCACGGCTAATGGTCTTGACCACGGCTCATGGTCTTGACCACGGCTCATGGTCTTGACCACGGCTCGTAGAGACCCAGATATACCATGAATTTACGGTATTTTTAATGCATTTCACTTAAGAGTTGTGTGTGTCTAGGGCCATTTTGTATTAGAACTAATGATTATTGTGCTATATTTGCAGGAATTAGACTTGGACGATGTTGAGAGAGACAACAGTTGAATTTCTGCAAAAGGAGCCATCTACGGAGGTGACCTACGGAGCGTAGGTCCAGTCACGCTCCATAGGTTGTTGTTGTAGATAGAGCATCAGGGAAGTCTTGATCAAGTGTGGAACCACGGAAGCCATTGACGGACCGTAGGTCGACCTACGGGCCATCCTGCACGTTCGTTATTTGTATCAAAAAGTTTGAGTTCCAGTACCAGATGAAAAAGTCTAACTGTGGAGACATGAGAAGGGACCCACGGATCGTAGGTCGATCTATGGTCCATTCTTCAAGTATGTCGTTTGCATGTGAAAGTTGAAGGTTCCAAGATTCTGAGAAATTGTCTAACTCCTAAGCCACGGAAGGGACCTATGGACCGTAGGTCGTTCCACGGTCCATAGGTTAGTCTCGTCGATTGAAGTCGTGTCCAGCAGTTTATTTCCTTATTTCGTTTCCTTTTTGTTTAGGACTATGTTTTCTATAAATAAGGTATGTAAACCTCATTTTTGTGGGTTAGCCACTATTGTTTAACTTTAGTTCTTGGTGTTTTCTTGGGAATTAACTTGCAAACTCTAGCAATTTGATTTCCTAATTTCGGTATATAAAAATTCTTGTTTTAAATTTCAACTGAAGATTTCAGGTTTCTTCTACTCATTACGTAAGTTCATGAATTCTTCTTCTAAGAATATGAATTGTGTTCTTGCTACTATGGGTAACTAAATCCACAACTAGGGTTGTGGGAACCCTGAACGATTATCAAAGTATGAATAGTAACTAAGTAATTCTTGAATAGTGTTATTGCATGCATGGATAATTCTTTCGTTTAGAAGTCTTTTTAACGGTGCGCAACGTTAGAACTCGCCTTGTTGCTACTTGCCGGACCAAGGAGGTAGATAATAAGAAAAGAATTATCAACATAGATTTAGTGTGATACTATCTAATAGCCTAATGTCAATTGGTGCAAGGGTGAAAACTAAGCCATACATTGATGTGTTGTCTAATATGAGGTAAAGGTAAGGGTTAGTAAATTATACACACGTAGCTGGACCAGGGTGCGGGGTGAAATTCTCTATTTACCGAACTAGGGATTTAGAGATACATAACTTACCACTCTGCATGTGATACACTAGAAAAGGATTACTATTACTAGGATTACCGAGTTATGATCTTATGGGGAACACATACACCCTAGTTACTTTCTCTCATTGATAACAACTAAAGTTTGAATCTTGCTCACTTGTTCTCTCAACGACAATCGGTTATTTGTTACACAAACCCCCCCCCTTTACTTACTTGTCTCGGAAATACGTTGACTAAACGAATATAATAGTAAGTTAAGTTTTATTCTAAACCATATTCCTCGTGGGATAGATCCCAACCTCCAAATTGGGTTCTTTACTTGATAACGATAGCTTATACTTCTTTAAGGAGGTGTAATTTGAGTGTATCAAATTTTGGTGCCGTTGCCGGGGAATAAGGCTTTAAAATTAAGTTTAACTACATTATTGAACTTTAGTCAATTATTTCCTAATTTTAATTATTTTTTTTGTTTTTGTTTCTCTCAGGTTCCTACTCTAGTGCCAAGTTCACGGAGTCGAGGTGAACCACTGACTCCTTACGATCCAGAATTGAAAAGAACTTTGTGAAAGATGAATAATCAAGGGGTCCCAGTCAATCCTATCGGAGTAAATCTAAGTGATGGAGTTGAGTTGCAGCCTCCTAGGGTTGATAATGAGAATGTTCAGGTTCAAGGTGAAAATTTTCTTGGCGATGCATTGAGGGTGCAAAATCCACTACCAGAACCAAGGTTGCGTGATAATTATAGGGTCAACTTCAATACCGTTGAATCCGAAGGGCCTATTGTTCTATCTCATCTACCTCCAGGGAATACATTTGTGGTTACTAGCAGTACGATGCAGATGCTTACAGCGAGGGGTTTGTTCTCTGGTTTGGCATTGGAGGATCCACATGGGCACATGGCCAAGTTGAGGAGTGTTTGCAAGAGTTGCGTGGGTCGATCGGAATTGGACATGGATTTCATTGGGTTGAGAGTATTCCCTCTATCATTAACCAATGATGCTACTGTGTGGTTTACTGAGCTCCCATATAACTCGATTCACACATGGGATCAATTGCATAAGGTGTTCATGGCAAAGTACTTCCCAGTGTCAAAGAAGTTGAACCACAAAGATAAACTCAACAACTTCATCGCACTATGAAGGGGATACTTATGCGGTGAATGATTAGAATGGGGGTTTCCGAGCCAATGCCCAAGGTTCCAATTTGGATAATTGGCGCCAAGGTCAAGGAAACCAAGGTCGGAACTATGGCAACTACAATCGAGAGGGTCAATATGTCCGGGATGGGAACTATAATCGCGACAACAACTACAATCAGAACAACTATGGCAACAGAAATGATAGGGTTGGGCCCTATGTTCCTCCTCAAAATTGGGAATCTGGAAATAAAGAAGCTGGGGGTAGTATGTCACGTATTGAGGATATGATGCAGAAGATGATGAAGCGGTTTGATTCGACTGATGAGAATGTGAAGGAGATGCGGAATGACTTGTCTTGTATTGGTCAAAAGGTTGATGCCCATGCAATGTCTATCAAGTAACTTGAGCAGCAGATGAATCAGTTGTCCACTACAGTAAACCCACGTCAGCTTGGCACACTTCCTAGCAACACCATCCAAAATCCGAAGAATGATGGGCATTGTATGGCAGTCACTACTCGAGGGGTAAGTAGACCATTGATCCACCTATATCGTCTGAGGTTGAAATTGTGGTTGAGAAAGATGATGAAGAGATTGAGGGTACTAGAGAGTCCAAGAATGCTACAGAGAAAGAAACAGAGATAACCCAAAAAGTTGTCCCCATGCCTAGACCTCCACCTCCATTCCCACAGAGGTTAATTAAGAAGAATGAAGAAGGGAAATGCCACAGGTTTATCGCTATGTTGAAACAGCTTTCCATCAATGTTCCATTGATAGACGTTTTGGAGCAAATGCCTGGGTATGCGAAGTTTATGAAAGATTTGGTGACGAAGAAAAAGGTCGTGAGTTTTGAAGATGATGATAGGTTGCAACATTATAGTGTTATTGCTACAAGGTCCCTTGTGCAGCAGAATGAGGATCCTGATGCTTCATTATTTCTTGTACCATCGGGTTGCTGCATGTTGCGAAGGCGTTGTGCGATTTGGGTGCTAGTATTAATCTGGTGCCATTGTCTATTTACAAGAAGTTGGGTTTAGGGGATCCAAAACCAACTGCGATGCGATTGCTTATGGCCAATAGAACTGTGAAGAGGCCCATTGGTGTGCTCCAAGATGTACTAGTGAAAGTGGAGTCTTTTATCTTTCCGATGGATTTTGTGATACTTGATTGCGAGGTTGATTTTGAGGTTCCCATTATCCTTGGGAGACCATTCCTTGCCACTGGGCGCACCTTGGTCGATATGGACAAAGTTCAGATGAAGTTCCGATTTAATAATAAAGAGGTAACTTTCAACATCTGTATATCCATGAAGCAGAGTAGTGAACTCAAGTCAGTATCAGTGGTGAATCATATTGTAGAGAGAGGTTCTGAGGTGTCTATTGAAGAGAGGTTGGATGTTGATGCACTAGCACCGGTAATGATGAATTTTGAGGGTGATGGTAGTGAAGACTATGATGAATTGGTCGCCGCACTTGATAGGTTCGAATTCCGTTCAAAACCAAAGAGATTGGAGTTAGACATGAAGAATTGCGACTCTCCACCCGCAAGACCGTCTATTGAACAGGCTCCAAAATTGGAGCTTAAGGATCTACCATCATATTTGAGGTATGTATTCTTGGGGAGAGATGGTACTTTACCGGTCATCATTGCGGTAGATTTGAATGTGACACAAGTTGAGGCATTGTTTTCCGTGTTAAAGATGTTCAAGCGGGCTATTGGGTGGACTATTGCAGACATTATTGGGATCCCTCCTAGCATTTGTTCTCATAAAATCCAACTCATGCCGGATCACAAGCCTAGTATCGAGCACCAGAGAAGACTAAATCCACTGATGCAAGAGGTAGTGAAAAAGGAAATCATCACGTGGTTGGATGCTGGAGTTATTTATCCCATTGCAGATAGTAGTTCGGTTTGTCCTATTCAGTGTGTGTCCAAGAAAGGTGGGATGACTGTGGTTCCGAATGCAAAAAATGAGCTTGTTCCGATGCAGCCCGTGACTGGATAGAGAGTTTTCATGGACTATCAGAAATTAAATGCTTGGACAGAAAAGGACCACTTCCCTATGTCGTTCATGAATCAGATGTTCGACCGACTTGCTGGTACGGGTTGGTATTGTTTTCTTGATGGTTATTCGGGCTACAATCAGATTTCCATAGCTTTGGAAGACCAAGAGAAGACCACCTTCACTTGCCCTTATAGGACTTTCGCCTTCAAACGGATGTTATTTGGGTTGTGTAATGCTCCAGCGACCTTCCAACACTTTATGATGTCGATATTTTCTGATATGGTGGAGGACACTATTAAGGTATTTATGGATGATTTCTCAGTGGTAGGTGACTCTTTTGATCGTTGTTTAGACCATCTGGCCGAAGTACTTAAACGGTGTGAAGAGTGCAATCTTGTACTCAATTGGGAAAAGTGCCACTTCATGGTGAAAGAGGGGATAGTTCTGGGTCATCGGATTTCTGAGAAGGGTATTGAGGTTGATAGAGTGAAAGTAGAGGTAATAAAAAAGCTTCCACCACCTATCTCTGTTAAAGGTGTTAGGAGTTTTCTTGGGCATGCAGGTTTCTATAGGAGGTTTATCAAGGATTTCTCCAAAATTGTACACCCATCGTGCAAATTGCTCGAAAAGGAGTATAAGTTTGATTTTGATGATGCTTGTCTGAGAGCATTTGGAGAGTTGAAGGAAAAGCTAGTGTCCGCACCTATCATTATTTCACCGGATTGGGGGTAACCATTTGAGGTAATGTTGATACGAGTGGAGTGGCGCTTAGTGTGATATTGGGACAGAGGCGAGAAAAGATACTTCATCCTATTTACTATGCCAGAAAAGCTCTAAATATGGTTAAAAAGAACTATACAGTGACTGAACAAGAACTTTTTTCTGTGGTTTTTGCATCGAGAAATTTCGATCCTACTTGCTTGGTACTAAGGTCATAGTGTATACTGACCATTCTGCATTGAGGTATTTGATGGCTAAGAATGATGCAAAACCGAGGTTGATTAGATAGGTGTTGTTTCTACAAGAGTTCGACTATGAGGTGAAAGATAGAAAGGGGACAGAAAATTAGGTTGCAAATCACTTGTCCATATTGGAGGAAGAAGCTATGCTCAAGCTAGGAGATGGGGCTGAAATTAATGATGCTTTTTTGGATGAACAGGTATTGGCTGCTTCTCATGATCTGATTTCTTGGTTCGCAGACTTTGCTAACTACTTGTAAAGTGATCTGGTGCCATCGGATTTGTCGTTTCACCAAAGGAAAAAGTTTATGCATGATGTGAAGAAGTTCTTTAGGGATGAGCCTTATTTGTACCGTAGTTGTGCTAATGAGATTATTTGTCGCTGTGTGCCCGAGGTTGAGATGTTGAGTATACCACAGGTGTGTCACTCATCGCCTATTGGTAGGCATCATAGTGATATTCGGACTGCGCATAAAATTTTGCAGTGTGGGTATTACTGGCCTACCATCCACAAAGATGCTCATGATTTTGCCAAATCTTGTGACTGTTGCCAAAGAGAAGGAGGAATTTCAAAAAGGCAAGAGCTTCCTATGAATCCGATATTGGTGATAGAGTTATTTGATGTATGGGGCATTGATTTTATGGGTCCATTTGTGATTTCACATGGGATAAAGTATATTCTTGTTGCGGTTGATTATGTGTCGAAGTGGGTGCAAGCAATCCCGCTTTACAACAATGAAGGTAAAAGTGTCACCGCATTCTTGAAAAAGAATATCTTCTCCAGATTTGGTACACCTACGGAGATTATCAGCAATGGAGGTTCCCACTTCTGTAATAAGTTGTTCAAGGTGCTACTTGAGAAATATGGCGTCCGCCACAATGTAGCGACTTCTTACCATCCGCAGTCTAGTGGGCAAGTTGAAGTGTCCAATAGATAGATCAAATAGATTTTGGCTAAGACTGAATGCGAATAGAACCGATTGGTCAAGGAAGCTTGATGATGCTCTATGGGCCTATCGCACCGCATTCAAGACTCCTATAGGTATTGTAACGACCCGGAAAATGATAGAGTGAAACTAGAGCCTCACATGTGAGTTTGGAGTCGAGAACTTAATGAAATGATTATATTTGAATTTGACCCAAAAAGTTCTTAAAAATGTGCTTCGGAAGTTACCGGAAACTTGTTTAGCTGTATATAAAAAAAGATCCGTTTCGTTTTTCGAAAATCCGACTTCATATTCTTGTTTAGGGGGTCAAATTGAGTGGGAAATGGGTCTAACCCAAATTTTAGA